>VDFB02273707.1:0-17930 GCA_007258455.2 Sequoia sempervirens | reverse complement strand
CTGAGAGATACTATCCTTTTTGGGATAGAGAAGAAATTAGAGATGAACAAAAGTTTGAAGGGTATACCTCGTTAAGCTATGTATTTGAGAGTGAATCCAATGGATACTCTCCTCTTGACTACTTGAACAATAATTCAATGTAAATGAAAGGAAGTTGAAATCCTTATGAATAAATGAAAAGTTATTTTCTATATCAAAAATTATGAGAAAAATAGAATTTCTTGTGTGTGAATGTTTACTCTTTTGAAAAAATTTCAATATATTAAGTAAACCATGATAGGATCTAATATAGAGGAACCTTCAGGTATAATTTATTTTTGAAAATATGGTGAGAACAAGGATGAATCTTGGAGAAAGTAAGGAATTTAGACAAGGTCTAGATAACACTAAAACCAATTTGGATTGTATCTTGGCCATCATGGATGAAACTAGAGCAAGGATAGAAAATATTGAACCATAAATGAAAATGAAAGAACAAGAATATCAGGAAGTTCCATTAGGTGAAGAGGAAGAAATACCTAATGAGGATGAGGGAGAAAATTCTCATGACCTTAATCAATCAAATCAACATAGGGAAGAAGAATCTCTATCCAAATATGAAAGTAGCAAAAGAAAACGTGTCGCAATTGAGTTGTCTAGGGATATGAGAAAAGTTACCTCACCAAAATTTAAGGGAAGCACCTATGGAGATGATGTTGAGGCTTGGTTAACTCAAATGGAAAAATATTTTGAGATTATAAACTATTATGAGGTTACCAAAACTTTTTAGGGTGCATTTTAGTTAGTGGGAGAAGCTTCTAATTGGTGGATGAGCAAAAAGATGGAACTTGGTTTTAGTTCTCTAACTTTAACTTGGAATGAGTTTGCTGAAATATTTCAAAAATGATGGCTACCCCAACTCTTTTATGACCAAAAGTTAACTGATTTCAAAAATTTGAAGTAAGGTGAATTGTCGGTGAACGATTACTGGGAGAATTTCACTTGTCCTCTAAAGTATATGCCAATGTACCAGAAGGATGAATGTTTTTCATGTTAGGAAGTTTATCATGGGGCCAAATAGCTCAATTGGTGGTGAAGTGGATGGACATGGTCCAAAGACTATGGATCTAGTATATGAAAAGGAAGTCAAGCAAGAGCATAAGCTCAAAGACATTTCAATCCACCGGGAGAATAGAAACCGAACTTGAAGTTTGGTGAATCTCAAGTAAGTCAAGTGCTAAAGAAGTTTGTTGGAGCACAAGAATCTCCAAGGCAAGGTGTAGTGTAGAAAAATGATCCCTTTACATTTTCACACTTGTTTGGGCCCTCAGGTTGCTAAAATTGGGCTTCTTTATGTCTTGTTTGGTCCTATTTTGCATCCACAAGTCTTATTTAATGCATCTTTTCGAGGATGATCCTGACATATATCTAATAACCAATCATAATTTAATGATTTTGGATTGTATGGCCCATATTTAGTGATCTGGGACTCATATGCCACCTTGGGTGTATGGGTCCCACCTAAGTTTTTGGGCTTGATCCTGAATTTGGCATAGAACTTAACATTTCTTAAAATTTTTGTCCCAAGCCTATGCTACTGGTACTTATACACCCCAACTGGCGTATGAGTCCTGCTTAGCTTGGACCTATTTTGAATTCAAATTCTTGGCAAGATTTTATTCTCCTAGATCTGATGTCGACTTGTAGTGTTGTAATTTCGCGAAATTTGGCATAAACAAGTATAAATACAAGGTTATTTTACATAATTTCTCCTAGCAATTTAAGTGATCTTATGAGCATTCAAGTGAGAGCATTCTAACACTTCAAGAGCATTCAAGAGCCATCGCCCTCCTACTTTTGAGATTGTTTTTTTTGCTTAATTATTTTTTATATAATTACATTCAACTAGTATCTTGACAAAGGTTTTCTTTTTGAGGTTGTAGAATTCTTTATGTTGTGGATTTTTCTTCTTTTAGGGCCATGTGCTTGGTTCCTTTATTCCCAAATTTGTTAATTTGTCTTTAAGATGTGATCCAATACTATCTATTTTTTTAATGATTTGATTGTATTGTTTAATATATTTATTTTAATGTACATCTTTTAATAGAATGAGACAATAAACTCTCTTTTAACTTATTATATTCAACTTTATTTTCAATCCCATTATCCTTTATAATAATTATAAATATTAAAAACAATATTTATTGAACTTATCTTCAATTCCATCATCCATTACAATTATTTATAAATATGTATAATAATTTCATGTTAAATTTTTTTATAGAACTATAAAAAATCATTATAAATTAAAAAGTAAATGAAAAAACTTTTAATAAAACTTCAATGTAGAATCAAATTAAAATAATATAAAATAAATAACAAAATTTACCCTTTTAATTTTCAAATATTTTAAAAACAGAAGTATTATTAACTACAAAATAATAAGAGGGGAATTTAACACAGATTTTACAACTAGAATTACATAAATAAGATGTTACAACCCCACATTAGTTGCAGTGAGAAAATCTAAACTTTGTATAAGATGTAGGGTCCAACAATATATGTGGGGTTTACAGTAAGAGTCAGAGTTATAAACAGATTGTAACTCTTTAATAAAAACATCTAATCTTACAAATAAAAAGTTCTGAACCCAACAATTTCAGGTGAATTGAAAATAGAAGAGAAAAGACAAGATATTTGAATCTCATTCATAGATGTATACAATACTTTCAACTTCTGGGGATAGCTTTCTATGACAGCAGATTCTGTGCCCATTTCTACCCCTTCTTCGCCTTCTCTTCATAGAAAGAAAGATCTGACAGACAGCAATAACTATTATCCAACACAGCAATAAGATAATCATGAGGCATGCACCATACTTTATCAAACATCGTCCAGACAATCCAATAACTGTGCAACCAAATATGACAATGAGTAGTAAGCGTCCCAATGCAAGAAACCCAATTGCTATGTTGCCCAAGAAAGTATCGTCAGCCATTGGAAAGAGGTAAACCCAAAAAATGTTTTTTGGTTTTTTTTGTGGTCTCGACTGAATATAATACAGTTGGTTTGCTTTGGAATAGTTTATTTCGAGCTGGAGTTTCGTGGATGTTCTAAAAGTTTCCGTGACGGCATTATGTCTATTGGATGATTGGTTGGCTTGATTGATTGCCCTAAATATCCTTTTTCTTCTATCGATTTTCATTGGTCGCCCATTGAAGTGCTCTCCTAACATGACGTCAGTTGACAGCTTGACAAAACTCGCATACTTCTCTCTTATGACGTCGACTACAGTCTACACAACCGTGGAAGTTATTAAACATTCATGGAAGTTCCAGAATCTTTACAACCATATAATTTAAAGAGAAGTAGAACAAAACACCTTAAAAATCATACGACTAATTGCATAATAATGTTGCATAGATTTTATTTGTTTAGGTATAAAAAAATTAGGTAATTTGGATATGCTTGTTGTGTAAGATTTTGTGTAGAATTGTTAGTAATTTATTGGTGAATTTTATGGCTATGGATCAAATTGTGTATAATGTAGATTGTCCTTTGATGCATGGTCTTGAATTAGCACAGTATATGCTTTTGTTTTTCTGATTCACTAAATCTTTTGCTCCTGACTGATTATTAAAGATTGGAGATCTTTAAAAATGTCTTCAGGAGATTGTTTGATCACAAGAGTGGCTAAGTTTTCCTAGGCCGAACTTCTTGATTAGACTAACTTTAAGATTGTGACAAAGACCAACCAACAACAAGCAAGCATGCAAGTGATCAATATTCTTATTTTTTTAGTTTTCAAAGTGACATGTTTCTATTAGTGCTCCTTGTATGCTCTAGTATTTTGAATGATGTGAAGACGCCAATTAATGTCCAAGTGAACATCTTTAAATATCAAGACATAATGTATTATTACAAAAATATGTACCAAGTTAGATCCTAACAACTATGGTGAAAGGATGGGACTCAATCATTTGAATTTTAAAATTTTAATTTTGGATCGAATCCGCACTAGATGGGATTGATCATATGCATTGCAAAATGACATAGGCTAAAGAATGTAAAACATATGGATCAAGAGTGAATGTATGGAAATCTAGGCCAATTAATGGTGGAAATGTGTGAGAATAAACGTGGATAGCATAGGGATTCTTGGTGCTCAAATTTGTGGATTCCCAAAATTTTAAAACTAAGTTATTTCTAAGTGTTAGTGGTGTCAAATTTAGGACAAGTAGCTTACAACTTATAATTGGATAGGGACAACAATGAACCAATTATTAAGGATGGGTAATTCCTTATTCTACTTTGGTCTCTTAGGTCAAAGGGGGCATTTCCTAAGGTGCTATTTTTAATAAAATTAAAGAGAAACAATGCAAGAATGAACCTTCAGATAAACCATACCCATTGCATAAAAAATCTAATTTGATTGTCACTAAGCACATATATGTTGGTTTGTTGATATAAGGACTTCACACCTCTGTTAAGTAGATACATAACCATGTAAGGATCCCAAATATATTTCCTTACTAAACCCCTAGTGGTATTGGTACCTTTTAGTATACACTCATATATGGATGTAAAGGAAACAAAAATGCACATCCCACTTAAGATTAAACTTACAAAAAATGATAAGAATATATAGAGCTAGTAGGGATATTAACACTATGCTTATCAACAAATTTATATATTATTTTGTCAAATGTGATGATGCGATGAAAGTTTGTGCATGTAGTAGATGAATGCCTCTATCTAGTAAGGAAAACATAGTCTACACTTCAAAGCCAAAAAGTAACATGTATGCAATCTAGCGAAAGACACCTCAATAAAGATGAAAATAAGGGTTATGTCACATTCCCACACACAAGCTAAGATCTATGCATGTATATTAAAAAGAACATAGTTATTCAACATATCTAGTTGAGGATACCTTAGTAATCAATGAATAGACACAAACTTAATATATTAAATTTCTTGCAATCCATGAATAGAAACAAACTTAATATATTAAATTTATTGCATAATATTCCTTACATGATCCTTGTAATAATTTTTATACTCTCCTCTATGTTGACAAACTATTAAAAAGCAATAATTGCATCAACAAATGTTACCAAGGTGCTAAACTTGGGCATCTAATTTTTGACTGTAAGTCCACGGTAAAACATGATCCCATTCCAAGTGACCTCCTTGTGGATGACCCCTCTAACAGCCACCCCTTCAATTTTGACCTCTTTAATATCATGGAATCCCTAACAAAATCTAGGTCTCCTGTTCCACAGGCCCCAGTGCTCTCGTTTGTAGAAATGGCTTCTATGGACTCTACTTCAGTGCTGGGAGGGACTTCTCCTAACAAGATTCAAAGAACATGTCTTCTCCATTACATGGTGTTCCGGGGGCCCCTGTGACGTAGTTGATGGAAATGGTGAGTGTTCTACCCCCTATTCAGGACTTGATAAAGAATTTTGATGAAGGTGAGATCCTGAATGAGGTTGTCGATATGTTTAACTTTGGTTCTAGATAGATAGTGGCTACTACCTTGCCTCATGATCAATCCAATGAAGATGAGTTCTCGATAGCTCTAAAGAAGAAAGGTAAAAAAAAGAAAATGGATGTGGGTGGGGATTCCAAACCTGGAAGACCCAACCAAAGATAGACTAGGAATAGGGAGACAACAAAAGAGATTGTGCTTGGTAAACAAAGGAAATTGGAAGTTTCCTCAAGGAAAGGTTCTAAATGAAATTCTTGTATTGGAATGTGAGAGGGATAAATAGCCCCCACAAACAGCTAGCTCTGAAGAATTATGTGTTGGAACACAAGATAGATGTTTTGCTGTTACAAGAAATTAAAATGAAAAAAACAAATTTTGTACACATAGCCAAGTACATTTGGCTGAATGCCCATTTCTCTTGTAGTGATGCAAATGGGGCTTCAGGTGGGCTGTTTGTGATGTGGAACCCTAACTAGTTAACTGAATTTGAAATTTTCCAAAGCAGGAACAATGTGGGAATCCAGTTCTTTCACTTGGGTGGTGTTTGGTTCCTGATCAACATCTATGCCCCCAATTTAAGGAATGTTAAGAAATCCCTTTGGCAAGATCTCACATTAGGGGAAATTTACATAAAAAATGGGCCTTCTAAGGAACTCTAAAAAAGAAAAAATTATCTCATATAATACAAATTATTTAAATATAAAAAATATAAATTACTTAACTACATGAGTTAAGTGGGGACACACGTTTCTATTAGAATTCCTTAAAAAACTGAAGTCCATGATTTTTTAAAAGTGGTAACATATATTTCTATTATAATTTATTAAAAAACTCAAGTTCACTTTCTTCATTGTTTATTTTTTATTTAAAACTCTTAAACTCAAGTTTGGTAACTTATATTTCTATTATAATTTATTAAAAATGTCAAATTCACTTTCTTTTATTGATTATTTAATTTTTTAAATTATTTGTTTTTATTTTAAAAGTGGCAAAGTAAAAGTAACTTTAGATATTTTATTTTTTACTTAGTATTTTATTTTATATATATATGATTTTATTAAAAAATTAAAATGTCATTTGCTGCTTATGCGAAGAAAAAGAAAGAAGTTCAGAGAGGAGAAGAGAGTTGGAAATGCTCGTAGAATGCTTGAGAAAGGCTTAAGAATTGCTTCAGAAAACTCCACAAATTCGCAAATCAGAAATCCTGTAATGTCTAAAACTAGAGACTGTTAAAAAAAGACCACAACAAAAATCGTTAAAAGATAACGAAAATTAGCAAAAAAGAAAGTAATCTTTTAAATGGTCTTCTTTCAAAAAAAATTTAAAATATATTTAAAAGCTTAAAATATATTTAAAAAAATAAAAATTAAAAGTTTAAAAATATATTTAAAAAAATAAAATAAAATAATATAGCACACTAAATGTGAGCTCTTTAAAAAAAAAAGGAGAAGTGCATCACATAAAGGAGTGCACCCTTATAAAGGCCACCTAAAATTTAAAATAATAAAATTTTGATATTAGAATATTTATATGCTAAACATTTAAATATTATAATATTTGAAATTATTAAAAATAATTAAAGATAATAAAATTTTGACATCGTAATATTTAGATGCTAAATATTTAAATATTAGAATATTTGAAATTATTAAAATAATTAAAGAAATTTAAAACAAAAAATGATATTAGAATATTTGAAATTATTAAAATAATGTTAAATTTTTTTGTAGCACTTTATGGGAATTATTTTATGGGTTTTAATATTTTTAAATGTTTTAATATTTTTTCTTAAAGAATAAAAATATTTTTTTGAAAATATAAAATTCTATAATAGAACTTCTAAGAATACAACTGGAAACAAAAAGAATATTTTATACTTATAAAGACGTAATGAGATAGAATAGATATGTAGTGCTAAATTAAAACACGATGAGTTAATTCATAAGATTTTAGAAATTTTATTTTATTAAATAAATAATTTTATTTTTATTTTGGATGACGTCACCTTACAGGTTGATGTCATCTTTTAGTTGATTTTTGATAACTTAAAAAGCTAATGATGTCATCCTTAGGAGACCCATTTTTTATGTAAATTTCCCTAATGTGGACTGGATAAAGAATAATGGGGGGGCCCATTGGTTGGTGGCTAGAGATTTCAACTCTTCGTGGTACCCTTCGGAGAAAAGTGGGGGTCTAACCAACTATTCTGATAGCATAATTGACTTGGCTGATTTCTTAAGTAATACTGGGTTGGTGGACATAGACTTACATGGATAGGCTTTTACCTATACCAATAGGAGGTTGGGGTCCACAGCCTCATCCAGGTTCAACTTGATAGATTCCTCTTTTCTCCCAATTGGATGACCTTGCTTAATTCCAACTTGATGGCTTTACCCCGAACTATTTTGAACCATAACCCTCTACTGTTGGTCACAAATGAACACTCTGCTATGGGTCCCTTTCCTTTCTGATTTGAGATCATGTGGAATGCCCACCTAGATTTCATGAATAAAATTGTTGCTTGGTGGAACATCCCCATACATGGCTCCCCCATGTTTAGGGTGTTCCATAAACTCAAGTATATTAAGAACATGGTTAAGGGTTGGAACAAGAGGGTTTTTGGTGATATCTTCCATCATAAAAGGGTGTTAGTTGATAATCCTAGAATGACAAAAAAGAGAATGGAGGAGGGTGATATCAGTCTACAGACTTGTCAATAGGAAAGAGATGAATGCATGGAATGGGAAAAAAATATTGAAAAAAGAGGAGATATTCTAGAAGAAAAAATCCATAGTCCAATGGCTTATGGAGGGTGATCAGAATACCTATTTCTTCCATGTTTTAGCCCTCAAGAATAGGAAAAGGAATCAAATAAAAATGTTGAAAAATGAGTTAGGTGATGATGTCACTACCCCTACTTAGATTGGTTTATTGGCCTCTGGCTACTTCCAACAGGTTCTATCAGCTCCTACTATGACTTCTAATTCTGCATTGGATGACTTGCTGCTGGACTCCCTTCTTGTCTCTCTATCCAAGGAGGACAATGAAGATATTCTAGGTGTTGTCACTCATGAGGAAGTTAGGGACATTGTGTTTAGTATGGGTGCCTACAAGGCTCCAGGTCCTAATGGATACCCCCAACTTTTTTCTAGGTTTTCTAAGACATAGTTGGTGAGGACTTAGCTCTTGCAGCTAAGGATTTCATCAATTTTGGCAAACTGCTCAAACAGCTGAATCACACCTTCATTGCCCTTATCCCCAAAGTTGAGGACCCACAGAACATGGCTGAATTTCACCCTATTAGCCTTTGTAATACCATTTACAAGATCTCCAAAATCCTGGTGAACCACCTGAAAACCTTCTTGGAAAAAATGATAAGTCCAAGCCAAAAGGGCTTTGTCTCAGGGCGCCATATCTTGGATGCTGCCATTTCCACTCACGAAATCTTGCATTTTATGGACCATTGCAACATTGCTAGTATGGATTCTACGCTTCACATTTCAAAAGCCTATGACAAAGTCCTTTGGAGCTTTCTCCTTAAAGTTTTGGCTAAGACGAGATTCAATTAGAGGGTGATTAATCTCATTATGGAGTGCGTTACTACTATGATATATTTTTTTTTGGTCAATGGGGTCCCTTATGGATTCTTTAATGTTGGGCAGGACTTAAGTTAGGGGGACCCTCTATCCCCTACTTGTTCATAATGGTCGCAGATGTGTTAAGTATGAATGTTGTCAGAATGTTGTCAGAGGGTTCTATTAAAGGTGTCAAACTTGCCACTACTCTAGAACCTACTATGATACAACAATTCATGTATGATACCATCTTGTTTGAGAAGGCTTCAGTTGTGGAAGCAAGGAAATGGAAAAAGTTCCTTAACAACTATGCAGCTTGCTTTTGGACAGTGCATAAACTACAACAAGAGTATGATTTATTTCTTGAACAACACTCCTATTTTGTAGGATAAGGCGACTGTTGTTTTAGGTTGCGTTGGTGCCTCCTTGCCTTCAGTGTACTTGGGGATCCCTCTTACTATTAAGGAAATTTTCCCCAACTTCTGGAATAATGTCCTTGAGAGGATTCAAAGGAAACTGGTCAGGTGGAAAGGCTCAACCCTCAGTCATGCGAGTAAGCTGCAACTCCTTATTGCTTCCCTTCAAGGGATTTTGATTTATTTCCTCTCTATTTTCAAAATCCCTAGATACATAGCGGAGAAATTTGAAAAAATACAAAGGAACTTCCTCTAGTCTGGTACAAAGGAAAAAAACAAGTTGGCTCTAATTAGTTGGGACAAGGTGTGCCTTCCTAAATCTGCTAGAGGACTTGGTATAAGGAAAGTTCAACTGACCAACAAAGCCTTGCTTGCTAAGGTTGGCTAGGATCAATTAAGGAACTGTAGTGTTGAAAAATGTTGTTTGTGAATTTTTCACACTTGTTTGGGTCCTCCTTGTTAAATCAAGCTTAATGATTCGTTGATTTAGTGTTGTAATGTGTTTAACACATTCACATTAACTCTTGGGACCTTGTAAAATAAATGAACCTAATTGTGTACCTTGTTTGTGGTGAACATTGTAAAGTGTTGTACCACATTTTCACACTAATCTAGGGTTTTCATTAATTAATTGGGATTTTTTATGCCTTATTTGGGCTTATTTTGCACCCACAAGCCTTAATTAATGCTGCATCTTTTCAAGGATAATCCCGACATGAACTAACATACAATCAATTCAGGTGTTTTTGGATTGTGTGACCTAGATTTAGTGATTTGGGACTCATACACCACCTTGGGTGTATGAGTCCCACCTAGGTTTTGGGGCCCCGATCTTGATTTTACATGAATCTAAGCATTTTTGAAAAATGTGTCCCATAGTTAAGCCTAATGGGACTCATACGCCACTTCTGGTGTATGAGTCCTATGACCCAAAATCAAATTTAATTTAAATCTTTGGAGGGATTTTATCCTCCTAGATCTGATGTTGGGTTGTAGTGTTGTAATTTCAAAAAATTGGCATAAACAAGTATAAATACAAGGTTATTTCACTAATTTTCTCCTAAGCTTTCAAGTGTTCATGCATTACAAAAAAATTGTGATCAAGAGAGCGTTCAAGTGATTACAAGAGCATTCAAGAGTGATTATCAAGCATTTTGGAGCATTATTCAAGATTCGGGCATCATGTCAAAGTCATCTGCATCATGTTTGTTTTTGAGCTAACATTTGTGATGTAGGTATTTTATGATTCAAGCAAGAATTCAATTCAAGATCCACAACATTTAAGCAAGAATCAAGATCTACATCCATTGGAGCCACTCTACACTTTTTTGCAACACTTTATTGCTAGGGTTTGGTGAGTTGTAACATTACATGTTCATTCATCATTCCTTTATTTCATTTCATTTCATTACAAGGTTTGATTACCAAAATAGGGTTTGACCAAGGAAAACACCTTTCTACTAACAAAACAAAATTTTTCCCTCTTTGGTGTGTGATTTGTAGATCTAGGTTGAAGACATACTAAAGAGAAAGTTTGGAGAAAGTTGTCAAAGTGTTAAGAGTGTTCAAAGTTGTCACCTTGTTTTGGAGAACATTAAATGACTTCTATAGTGTAGAATTTGACAATTCAGACCCGAAGATCAAGCAGAGGTTGAAGAGCAGATTTAGATCCTAATTTTCTAGAAAGGTCAAACTAGACTGATATGCCACTTCTAGCGTATGAGTCTTAGTACAGTGAAATTTATAGTTTTCAAGAGTACTAGACATATCTCTGCCAGATCTCCATTCCTGCCCAAAAACCCTAATCTGGGACTAAATCGCCTAGACTGGTGTATGATTCCTAGTAGACATTAATTTTGATATTTTTAGCATTTCAAGTCTTCATCCAAGCTTCTACAAGTTTCCAAGTTCACATTTCTGGTTTCTCAACATTCTATTTTATTTTGCATTCATTTCTAGGTCATCTAGTGAAGTCTTGCATATCTTTAGGTTTTTTCATTAAAACTTGCATATCATTAATCTTTCCTAGCCCTAGCTTGGTGGTGAAACCTCTTATAGTCATTGATCATAGCCTAGGACACCCTATTACAAGATCTATCTCTCGTACTTCATCCTTGGATTGAGATCTTGTTGATCATCAAAGCTTGCACCTCTCTGACAGTCTTATGGGAAATTCAGTGAGTGGGGGACCAATTTGCACCTCACTAAATACCTCTGGGATTTTTATAGAAAGTCGACTCTTCTTTGGGGTTTGAAGAATATGGTAGAAGGAAATGTAAACAAAAAACATTAAATGGTGATGCACCAACGCTTTTACAACATTTCAAACACAATCATTCCTATGAGTGATATAACTAGACACAAAACACCACAACCCTTCATTGTTGGAAAGAGAACTAACAACAAAGGCTAACAAAAAGCATAGTGCAGACATTCAAATCTTTTTGTAAGTAGTGTTCATTAAGGTCTGATCAAACATAAATATTTCTAAGAGTGACAAAACAACATTCAAAAATTGCATATACTCTTCCTCGTAATACAACATAATATAACAAAACAACAACCCTGTAGAAAAATATAATGATTTTAAGCCTTAAAAGTCTTTATTTTAAGGATCTCCATTGAAGAGTGGCTTGATCAAATACCTTAGATCAAACCCCTTGATAGAACCTCGCTTAGTTTTAAACCATACCTATAAATGCTGCCTCTTTTACACCTATCAAAAATGTCGATAAAAAATCACTTTTGATTTAGATTTTGGGGATCAAATGAATTCATTTAAAATTTATTTCAAATGATTATGGTATTCCTCAGAACAAGCTATCCAATGAATATAATTTTAATATGTTTTGGTTTTGTTATGTATTTGTTTTTTATGTTTTATTAAACATAGGTTTTTCATCGAAAATGAATTTTCTCTGTTCTGCACATGTGGAGAAATAGCAGATTATGAATTATTTTTTTTTGAAAAATATGAGTGCACCAAATATTGAAGTCCTTGATCCAACAAAAAAAATAAAAATTGATATATACCAAAAAAGTTACGCATTATACGGTCGCGCTATGTCTGAATTGTAATTGGTTTGACTTTTGAAACTTGATTATGGAAAAAATATTCAATAAAAAACTATCCAATCAAGTGGAAGCACTAGATATCAGAGTTACAAATCTAAATTTGAAAGAATTAGAATTTTATCCTTCAGGGAAAAAAAGTTATGCTGCTATAATGGCAGGAAGGCCACTTTTAAAATGTTGTTTAAAAAATCTATTTTCGTGGAGATGGAAAAAGAAGCGTAATTTGATCTGAAAATTTTGAAAAAATATTTTTAAATCTATTGCATAAAATTTGATGCTTAATTTAGTTTCTGCACCATCTTCAAATTCCCATAGTTTGTTTCGCCTATAGGTGCCCGACGTGAAGATTTAGTTTAAAATAATAATTTCGCTGTCCAGCCACAAAATTGTAAACCACTATTATGGGATCACCCATGGGCTACAAACAACATTCAAAAATTGCATATACTCTTCCTCGTAATACAACATAATATAACAAAACAACAACCCTGTAGAAAAATAGAGAAGTCCAATGACATAATCCAGTTTTCACAAGTTATCATTCTACTATATGAGCATACAACATGGAAATCAACCACTTAAACTATTTGAATTGACCTTGCAAGACACGGTGTTTCATTCAAAATGAAATCATAAAGAAAGAAAGCTTGATAAAGGCCATACATGCACAGTCAAAGATTTATCCTCAATATTTCATGCTTTAAACATCAAATGAACTTTAAAACAAAGGTCAGATGCCAATCCAAAAATAGTTTAAGCTTTAAAAGATATAACATGCCAGAGAAAAGTAGTTCTACAACTTTCACTTCTGAAAATAGTTCTATATCCTAAGAAAACTAAAGAAACTTTTCCTCGGCAAAGGAAATTGAAACTTGGAATCAACCATTTCATCTGTTGTCGCCCTTCCTTTATAGCTGCAGAAAGAGGAAATCATCACCACAACATAAAAGTAATTACTTCCATATGTTGGAATTTGATAGTGCATGATTTAATCGTAGATCTTTAGTTAGGTCACAACAATCTTTGCTCATCTATTCTCAATCTCCGCATTAATTATTTTTAGATATTTAGCAAAGATAGAGGTTTGCAAACAATCAAATCCTACAAAACAACCTGGAAAAAGGTCAAGTTGACCAATCACGTCACCCAAGGACATCGACTCAAAGCTTCCATCTCGAAAACCAAGAAAAGAAAAAGGCCAGCAAGCTCTAAAAAACTCTGAAAAGATATCGCTTTATAAGAAGCAGAATCTGTCCGTAGTGAAGAGATGACATGTCGAAGAAGCAAAAAATTTTGAGCTCATGAATATAGCTCCTTGAGAAAATCTCCGACGAGTTGACAAGTGTCCCGACTCTTTCCCAAAAGGTAGGAAAAAAATGAAAGTTGTGCAGCCACCATGTGGCACATTGCACACCTTTCCAATAACTCTACTTGAGTGCGGGCTCATCTGAAACTGAAAACATTGCACAAGCTGAAAGTCAAAATGATCAAGGCAAAAATGCTTCACAGTTCTGACGAATCACAGGGGGTCTTCACTTGCAAAGGCACAAACCTAGGCCTCTGGTAATTCTTGGAGTTTGAGGAAAATGGAATGTTGTGCATCCCAATCTGCATCAGTCAGTAGGAAGAGGGTACATATCTTCTTGTATGCTTGCTCTAGCTCAAAAAATTCTTTGAAAGAGACAAATCCCCATCTGGAAGAAATCGCTCCAAGGTGATAGTAGAGTTGAGAAAGAGGAAAAATCTCACCCTCAATATCATCAGCCATGGGCGTTGCACTTGAACCCAGGAGTTCTATAGAATTTTGGACCTTGCATCGGATTGCATTCGTGACCTGATCAACTATCAACACATCTCCATCTGATGAAAGAAGGGGGGGAAGCCCGAAGTTCACTAGGACACCAAAATATTTTTTGATTTCATTGACCCGTTTGTTCAGTGTTGACTGACACTCCTTACACTTTGCTACTACCCTGTGATAGTTGATGATATCATTAGCTTTGATGGAGGTGACCCTCCAATTAGGAATCCCTGTACTTTTTAGGGCCTTATTAGTGGCTATACACAACTTAGAAATGAAGCTTTGTGATTTTGCCACTTGGGGTGAGCATGTTTGCATAAAATGATCGGCCATCAAGCCAAACTTAACATTCAATTCCCAAACATCTCTTAAGAATTGTAAAGCAGGCCTGAGAAATACAACAAGAACTATGGTCCGCTCCCAATGCATGGATATCAACTTCTTCATTATCGGGAGGGATTCAAATCCTCGTGCAACAACTAGCTCCTAGTTAAATTGAGCCTCTCTTGCTCTCACACTTTCCTCCATTTGACTTCTTTATCTGAGGGCATTTGTTAGTTCTAAGCTCAACCTTCTGATCTCTAGTTTTAACTCTTCTGCTTCCACGCAGGCCTTCCAAAGATCATCAGAAGTTTGAGATTGGACACCATCCAACTCTCTTTTCATATTTTCCTGAGTGTGTTGGTACTCAACATTTGTTTGGCACTGAGCAATCAACTCACCTTTCAATTTTTCAATTTTAGCATGAAGTTGAACCTATTCACTTTGAGCTTCTACAAGCAACTTAGATGTTTCTCCTTGTTGACGTTGAATTTTCCTTACATGGGTCATCTCGACATCTCTGGCTCTAATCTCGTTTTGCAGCTTGCTCACTGTTTCCTTCACATTTACCAACTCTGCCTCACACTTTTTCAACTTTTTGTCCAGCCTCTTGTAGTCCCATATACTTCCTTCTGAGTGGCCTTAGCCAGGACCACTTTGTCACGTAGGTGAGTTTTGTTCAATTCTAGACCCATGGCATGGATGTCATAATCCTCCATTTGCATCTGTCCTTCAGGCTTGGACACGAGCAACTTCATGGTAGTGATTAGCAGAGTGTTTCACTCTTCATTGAAGCAATTTTCAATCTTCTTGGTGGCGGGTAACTTGGCATTCTTTAACAATATTTATGCTTTCTGGTCTATCAGGCCTACTTGGTAGCATCGAAATGGCCTTGGAGAGTTTGAAGGACATCAATGCTCTGTGCTGCAATGGAAGCACTAGGAGGGAGTCCAAAAAGGGTGACAAAAGGGGAAATTTTAGATGTATGAGCATGCGAGGACGCAAAATGGAGCGTTATCATGGAAAAAGGCGGGATGCCAAATTGAGATTGTGCAAGGGAAAGACCAGTAGGGGTAAAAAGAGAAATGGGTTGAAGGAGAGGTTCCTTCCCCAAAGCAGATGGGCCAGCAGTGATGGATAACATAGAGGTTTCAGTTGTTTCAATGGGGGCCCTTGACAGGGTGATTAAAGAATTAATAGCGGCCGAAGCGGATGATGCTCGTTCGGCATGTGGGGTGACTTTGGAAGATTCATTAAAAGTGGAAGGGGGTGTAGTCAGTATTATCAACTCAGTGTCCGAGGATGGAGGATTCCTTTCCATGGGAGGAGGAAAAGGAGAAACCAAAGATGCAGAAACAAGAAGAAGAGAGGGAGCAAAACTTACCTGGGCTGTAGTAGCCAAAACATTTTGTAGGGAAGACTTCGCTTCTTCTTCCATCTAGGCTACTATGTCAGGTCCACCTGGATCTTTGGACCTGTCTTCTCTTTGCATGACCAAAACTAGTATGTTCTGATCCTCTGGCAGGCGATCCTTCTAAGACTTGGCCTTCCACGACTACAGTGGACCCTGTTGGGGAATGTCGGGTCCTTTTTCTTTTACTTCAGGCATTGGGGGAGGATGGAGCCTATGAGTCCCTTCACCTCGAGTCCCTCTGACTGTCATATTCCTAAGGCCGAGAAGCCCAATGCAAAACTTGTTCCTCATCAATTTCATGGCTGGTCTCTGGATTGCTGTTGTCAGAGTCAGCCTCTCGATCATAAATTTCCTCAAACTCCTCATCAGGTGGCTGAAAGTTACTGAATGGGGCATCTGGGCATCTCATCTCTTGTTAGAATATCCATAAGCCTTCATTTTTCCTCTCTGACCATCCCCTATGCTTCATTCCCATTGGGACATTCCTTCAATACTCCACTTGAGGCTCATAGAAATTCAGCCATTTTGGTTGGTGGAATGGAATGCAAGCCAAATTAATGTATACCTCTGGCCTTTCCTGAGTCGAATTTCTCCTCTCAAAATATTCCTAACTCTCATGTTTTAAACTATAGTGTTTTATCGGGTTGTAGTCCCACTTTTCACAAATGAGGGACAAGCCTAAGGCCGCCACTAGATTTGTGAGCTCAGCCTCAACCTTCTACTTGTTTAGTGTTACCTGGCTATTGGCAATGGAGAGGGGAAGTGAATATATCTTTGTTTTATTTATTTAAGTGCCATGGACATTGCCGACAACGGTTGCCTAATGGCATGCCTCTAGTGTGAAAACTCTATATTTTAACAATCTGGGGAGTCGGAAAGGCTCCTCGAAAAAATTGTGAAATCTAATAAATGTAAAATCATCGCCCAGGAAATAATCCATCGGGTCAGTGGATCTTCCATCCATTGTATGACCTCAAGAGAGAAATAAACAATATGGTGTGGCAACAAATCTTGAACCACTGGCCTTAGAAAATGATCTACAAACCAATAATAATCTCGGGTGATCCCACAATACTAGTTTACAATATTTGGCCAAACTGGACACTAAAATAATTTTTTCTAACTAAATCTTCACTTTCGGGTACCTATAGTGGCTAAACTGTGAGGAATTTGAAGATGATGCAAACTAGTGATTTGTGAAATTTTGTCTGTAGATTCTAAATATATGTTTTTCAAAATTTTTGGAATCAGATTGCACTTCTTTTTCCATCTCCTTCGAAAACTAGTTTTTTTAGTAAACAACATTTTTAAGGAGTGACGCTCACCGTATAACACAACTTTTTTTCCATGTGAAGGACAAAATTCTATTTTTTTCGTATTTAGATTTGTAACTACGATATCTAGTGCTTCCAATTGGTTTCATAGTGTTTTATTGAATAATATTTCCTTAATCAAGTTTTGAAGTCAAACCAATTACAATTCAGACATAGGCGGACAGTATAACGCGTAACTTTTTTTGTATGTATTGAAATTCAATATTTTTTTGTTCGATCAAGGACTTCAATATCTAGTGCACTCATATTTTTCAATTTTTTTTGATAATATGCTATTTTTCCATGTGCAGAACAAAGAGCTTGATTTTTGGTGAAAAACCTATGTTTAATAAAACTAAAAAAACAAATACATAATAAAACCAAAACATATTAAAATTATATTCGTTGGATAGCTTGTTCCAAGAAATACCCTCATCTAGTTGGGTCTGTAAATTCTCCTCTATTTTATCCTCAACCTGAGCTTCAAAGCACAAAATTCTAAACTTTTTTGGTGCCTAAGGGGGAGAAGGGGGGAAAAGGGG
>VDFB02273706.1:78297-206416 GCA_007258455.2 Sequoia sempervirens | reverse complement strand
AAAACCATTTCTTAGATTTTTCATAAAAAGATTCAAAAACTTTGTCAAGAATCTCTACTACTTCCACTTTTAAAAAAACTCTATCTTTTTGAAGAACAAATAATTTTTCAAAAAACAGACGATCTAGGTCTTTTTAGCACACGGGCACATATAAAACCCATATTTTCGATTTTCCAAAAAAATATTGTTTCCTAGATTCTATTTTTTAGGGGTTTTTGGATGTTGGTGAAAAATTAGTTTTTCAAAAAAAGGAGGATCCGGGTCTTGTCATAACGACATTCTCTACAAAACCCATTTGTCAAAAATTTCATAAAAAGATTCAAAAACTTTGTCTCTATTATCTCTACTGCTTCTACTTTTTAAAAAAGTCTATCTTTTTGAAGAAAAATATTTTTTTCAAAAAACAGATGATCTGGGTCTTTTTAGCACATAAGCACCTATAAAACCCATATTTTTTATTTTCCCAAAAAAAATTGTTTCCTAGATTCTATTTTCTAGGGGTTTTTGCATGTTGGTGAAAAATTAGTTTTTCGAAAAAAGGTGGTCTGGGTCCTATCATAACGACATTCTCTACAAAACCCATTTCTCAGATTTTTCATAAAAAGATTCAAATAATTTGCCTTTCTTACCTCTACTGCTTCTACTTTTCAAAAAAATCTATCCTTTTCAAAAACAACTTTAAAAAAAAAAAGGACGATCAGGGTCTCTTGAGCACAAGAGTAACTATAAACCTATATTTTGATTTTTCCAAAAAAAAATTGTTTCGTAGATTCTATTTTTGAGGGGTTCTTGCATGTTGGTGAAATATTAGATTTTCGAAAAGAGGATATGGGTCTACTCAGAATGACATTCTCTACAAAACTCATTTCTCATATTTTGCACAAAAAATTTCAAAAAATTTGCCTATGTTACCTCTACTGCTTCTACTTTACAAAAAACTCTCTTTTTCAAGTAAAACTTATTTTTTCAAAAAACGGGCGATCTGGGTCTCTTGAGCGCACGAGCACCTATAAAACCCATATTCTGATTTTCCCAAAACAAATTGTTTCGTGGATTCTATTTTTAAGGAGTTCTTGCATGTTGGTGAAAAATTAGCTTTCTGAAAAAATGACGATATGGGTCTAATCATAATAACGTTCTCTACATAACCCATTTCTCATATTTTTCATAAAAAAATTTAAAAAAATTTCCTCAACCTCTACTACTTATACTTTTCAAAAAAATCAATCTTTTTCAAAAACAAATTATATTTTCAAGAAATGGACGATTTGGGTCTTTCAGCACATGAGCACCTATAAATCTTATATTCTCGATTTTCCAAAAAAAAATGTTCCGTAGATTCTATTTTTGAGGGGTTCACAGAAGTTGATAGAAAATACGTGTATAGAATGCACAACTATAATTGTAGCAATCCGCAAGACGTAGTCAACAGAAGTTGGATCGATGACCGGCGAAAACTCAAACTCAAGTGGTTTCTTAAATGCGTATAACTCAAACAAAATGAAAGGTTCATGAAAAGTGTTCTAAGATACACATACATAATGGTTCTTCTGATGCAATCCACAATCGTCGTCACCAAAGTTGATCGATGGCCCACAAAAAGTCAAATATCAGAGTTTTCCTAAGTACAACTTTAGCTCAACAAAAAATGAAGATTTGCGAAAGGCGAGAGAAAATACGCATATAGAATGTACAACTATAGTGTAATCCATAATCATAGTCACCAAAGTTGATCGATGGCCCACGAAAACTCAAATACGAGCATTTTCCCAAATGCGGCTATAACTCAATAAAAATTGAAGGTTTGTAAAAGGCGATTAAAAATACTCGTACAAAATGCACAACTACAAAACCCATTTCTATGATTTTTCATAAAAAGATTGAAATTTTTTGCCTCTGTTACCTCTGCTACTTCTACTCTTCACAAAAGTCTATCTTTTTCAAAAACAACTAATTTTTTCAAAAAATGGACGATTAGGTCTCTTCAGCACACGAGCACCTATAAAACCCATATTTCGATTTTCCCAAAAAAAATAAAATTCATAGATTCTATTTTTGAGGAGTTTTTGCATGTTGTCAAAAATTAGATTTTCAAAAAAAGGATGATCTGGGTCTACTGAGAACGACATTCTCTACAAATCCTATTTCTCAGATTTTTCGTAAAAAGATTCAAAAAATTTGCATTTGTTACCTTTGCTGCTTCTACTTTTTAGAAAAATCTATCTTTTTCAAAAACTTATTTTCAGAAAACAGACGATCTTGGTATCTTTAGCATATGAGCACCTATAAAACCTATATTTTTTATTTTCCAAAAAAAATTGTTTAGTAGATTTTATTTTTGAGGGGTGAGCATGTTGGTGAAAAATTAGTTTTTCAAAAAGAGGACGAACTAAGTCTACTCAGAACAACATTCTCTACAAAACCCATTTTTCAAATATTTAATAAAAAGATTCAAAAAATTTGCCTCTGTTACCTCTACTACTTCTACTTCTCAAAAAAACTATCTTTTTCAAAAAACTAACGATCTGGGTCTCTTTAGCACATGAGCACTTATAAAACCCATATCTTTTATTTTTCCAAAAAAAATTGTTTTATAGATTCTATTTTTGTGGGGTTCTTGTATGTGTTCTTGAAAATTTGTTTTTCGAAAAAAGTACGATCTAGATCTACTCATAATGACATTCTTTTCAAAACCCATTTCTCAGATTTTTCTTAAAAAGATTCAAAAAATTTGCTTATGGTAACTCTACTGCTTCTACTTCTCAAAAAAATCTATCATTTTCAAAAACAACTTATTTTTTCAAAAAACAGATGATCTAGGTCTAGCATACGAGTACCTATAAAACCCATATTTCAATTTTCCCAAAAAAAAAATTGTTTCTTGGATTTTATTTTTGAGGGGTTCATGCATGTTGGTGAAAAATTAGTTTTTCAAAAAGAGGACAATTTGGGTCTACTTAGAAAGACATTCGCTTCAAAACCCATTTCTCAGATTTTTCTTAAAAAGATTCAAAAAATTTGCTTATGGTAACTCTACTGCTTCTACTTCTCAAAAAAATCTATCATTTTCAAAAACAACTTATTTTTTCAAAAAATAGATGATCTAGGTCTAGCATACGAGTACCTATAAAACCCATATTTCAATTTTCCCAAAAAAAAAAATTGTTTCTTGGATTTTATTTTTGAGGGGTTCATGCATGTTGGTGAAAAATTAGTTTTTCAAAAAGAGGACAATTTGGGTTTACTTAGAAAGACATTCGCTATAAAACCCATTTCTCAAATTTTTCATAAAAAGATTAAAAAAATTTGCCTCTTACCTCTACTACTTCTACTTTTCAAAAAAATCTATCTTTCACATGAACTACTTATTTTTTAGTGGACGATGATCTCTTCAACTTACAAGCAACTTCTCTAAGAACATTCACAGTTTCCCAAAAAATTGTTTAAAGTAGATTCTATTTTTGGGGTTCTTATGTTGGTTAAAATTAGTTTTTAAGGTCGGATCTACTCAGAACGACATTCTCTACAAAACCCATTTCTTAGATTTTTCATAAAAAGATTCAGAAAATTTACCTCTGTTACCTCTACTACTTCTACTTTTAAAAAAAAAACTATCTTTTTCAAGAACAAATTTCTTCAAATTTCTCTACAAAACCCATATTTTTTATTTTCCCAAAAAAAATGTTTCCTAGATTCTATTTTTGAGGGGTTCTTGCATGTTAGTGAAAAAAAAAAGCACGATTTGGGTCTTTTCAGAAAAAAATAAAAAATATCTTTTTCAAGAACAACTTATTTTCTAAAAAAATGGATGATCAATGTTTCTTGAGGACATGAGGACCTATAAAACCCGTATTTCGATTTTCCCAAAACAAAATGTTTCGTAGATTCTATTTTCAAGGTGTTTTTGCATGTTCATGAAAAAAATAGTTTTTTGAATAAAGGATGATTTGGGTTTACTCAGAACAACATTCTCTACAAAACTCATTTATCAAATTTTTCACAAAAAGATTCAAAAAAATTGCCTCTGTTACCTCTACTACTTCTACCTTTAAAAAAAAACTATTTTCCAAGAGCAACTTATTTTTTCAAAAAACAGACGATCTGGGTCTATTGGGCACACGAGCACCTATAAAACCTATATTTTGATTTTCCATAAAAAAGTTGTTTCGTCGATTCTATTTTTGAGGGGTTCTTCCATGTTGGTGAAAATATGTGTATAGAATGCACACCTACAGTGTAATCCACAATCGTAGGCACTAAAGTTTATCGATGACCCACAAAAACTCAAACACAAACAGTTTCATAAATACGGCTATAACTCAAGAAAAAATGAAAGTTCACGAAAGGTGATAGAAAATACACATATAGAATGCACAACTACTGTGTAATCGACAAGCGTATTCACCAAAGTTGATCAATGGCCCAAGAAAATTCAAAATCGAGCGGTTTGCTGAATGGGGCTATAACTCAAAAAAAAAAAAAGGTTCGTGAAAGGCGATAGAAAATACACATACAAAATGGACAACTATAGTGCAATCCACAATCATAGTCACCAAAGTTGATCGATGGCCCACAAAAACTCAAAAATGAGTGTTTTCCTAAATGCGACTATAACTAAAAAAAAAATGAAGTTTCACAAAAGGAGAGAAAATACGCATACATAATGGACAACTGTAGGGCAATCAACATTCATAGTCACCAAAGTTGATTGATGGTCCAAAAAAACTCAAACATGAGCGGTTTTCCTAAATGCGGCTATACCTCAACAGAAAATGAAGGTTCATGAAACGTGATAGAAAATACGCATATAGATTGCACAACTACAGTGTAACCCACAAGCGTAGTCACGAAATTTGATGAATGGCCAACGAAAACTCAAACTCGAGTAGGTTTTTAAATACGGCTATAACTATACAAAAAATGAAGGTTCGCAAAAGTTGATAGAAAATACACATACAGAATGGACAACTATAGTGCAATCCACAATTGTAGTCACCAAAGTTGATCAATGACCCATGAAAACTCAAACACAGACAGTTTCCTAAGTGCAGCTAAAACTCAAAAATAAATGAAGGTTTGTGAAAGGCGATACAATATACGCGTAGAATGCACAACTATAGTGTAATCCACAATGGTAGTCACCAAAGTCGATTGATGGCCCATGAAAACTCAAACTTAAGTGGTTTCCTAAATGCAGCTATATAACTCAACAAAAAATGAAGGTTTGTGAAAGACGGTACAAAATATGTGTACAGAATGGATAACTACAATGCAATCAAGAATTGTGGTCACAAAAGTTGAACTCGGGCAGTTTGCTAAATGCAGCTATAACTAAGTAAAAATTAAAGGTTCACAAAAGCCAATAGAAAATACGTATATAGAAAGCACAACTACAGTGTAATCCACAAGCGTAGTTACCAAAGTTGATTGATGGCCCACAAAAACTCAAACTCGAGTGGTTTCATAAGTCCGGCTATAACTCAATAAAAAATGAAGGTTCACGATAGGTGATAGAAACTATGCTTGCAAAATGCACAACTACAGTGCAATCCACAATCGTATTCACCAAAGTTGATCACTGGCTTATGAAAAGTCAAACACGAACGATTTTCTAATTGCGGGTATAACTCAACAAAAAATGAATGTTCACGAAAAGTAATAGAAAATACACATACATAATGCACAACTATAGTACAATCCACAATCGTAGTCACCAAAGTTGATTGATGACCAACAAAAACTCAAACATGAGCAGTTTCCCAAATGTGGCTATAACTCAACAAAAAATTCAAGTTCAGGAAAGGAAATAGAAAATACACATATAGAATGCACAACTATAGTGTAATCCACAATTGTAGTCACCAAAGTTGATCAATGGCTCACAAAAACTCAAACACAAGTGGTTTCCAAAATGGTACTATAACTCAACAAAAAATGAAGGTTCACAATAGGCATTCCAAAATGCTACTATAACTCAACAAAAAATAAAGCTTTGCGATAGGCGATAGAAAATACGCATATAGAATGCATAACTACAGTGTAATGCACAAGTGTAGTCACCAAAGTTGATCGATGGCCCATGAAAACTCAAACTCGACTGGTTTCCTAAATGCGGCTATAACTCAACAAAAAATGAAGGTGCACGATAGGCGATACAAAATATGCGTAAAAAATGCAAAACTATAGTGTAATCCACAATCGTAGTCACCAAAGTTTATCTATGGCCCACGAAAACTTCAATATGAACAGTTTCCTAAGTGCGGTTGTAAGTCAACGAAAACTTCTATCCCTTTCGCGAAAATTCAATTTTCATTGAGTTATAGCCACATTTACCAAACCACTTTGTTTAAGTTTTGTGGGTCATCCATCAACTTTTGTGCCTTTCAAGAACCTTCATTTTTCGTTGAGTTATAGCTGGACTTAGGAAACCGCTCGTGTTTGAGTTTTCGCGGGCCATCGATCAACTTTGGTGACTACGATTGTGGATTACACTATAGTTGTGCGTTCTATACGCATATTTTCTATCACCTTGTGCGAACCTTAATTTTTTGTTTACTTATAGTCACACATAACAAAACCGCAAAAGTTTGAGTTTTCATGGGCCATCGGTCAACTTTGGTGACTACGCTTGAGGATTTCCTTGCAGTTGTGCCTTCTATACGTGTATTTTCTATTGTCTTTTGTGAACCTTCATTTTTTGTTTATTTATAGCCCCACTAAAGGAAACCACTCGTGTTTGAGTTTTCATGGGCCATCGATGAACTTTGGTTACTATGAGTGTGGGTTACAAGGTATTTGTCCATTTTATTCATGTATTTTCTATCGCCTTTCGTGAACCTTCACTTTTTGTTGAGTTATAGCCACATTTAGAAAAAACCGCTCGTGTTCAACTTCTCACAGGCCATCGATCAACTTTGGTGACTACTATTGTGGAGTACATTTTAGTTGTGCATTTTATACATGTATTTTCTATCATCTTTCATGAACCTTCATTTTTCGTTGAGTTATAACCGCATTTAGGAAAACGCTCTTGTTTGAGTTTTCGTGGGCCATCGATCAACTTTAGTGACTACGCAACTTTAGTGACTACGATTGTAGATTACACTCTAGTTGTCCATTCTATACATGTATTTTCTATTGCCTTTTGCGGACTTCGCCATTTTCGACCGATTCTCTTTCCGGAATGGAAAACCAAACGCAGCGGTTTCTAAATCGGTTATAATAAGCAAAAATGAAGGTTCATGAAAATTGATACAAAATCGTACAAAATGGAGAACTACGGTACAATGCGACGGGTGTCGTCACCAAAAGTTGATCAATGACATGAAAGCACAAACGCGGACGGTTTTTAAAATGCTTTATGGCTCAACAAAAATGAAGGTTAGCAAAGGCGTGAAAATCGTGTATAAAATGCACAGCTATGGTGTAATCATTAAGCGTAGTCAACAAGTTGTTCGATAGCCACGAAAATGAAAACTCGAGTGGTTTCCTAAATGCGGTTATAACTCAACAAAAAATGAAGATTCGAGAAAGAAAATAGAAAATACAAGTACAAAATGGACAACTACAATGCAATCCACAATAGTAGTCACCAAAGTTTATTGATGACCCACAAAAACTTTGATATGAGCGGTTTTCTAAATGCGGCTATAACACAACAAAAAATGAAGGTTCACGAAAGGCGATAGAAAATTAGTGTTTATTATGCACAACTATAGTGCAATCCATAATCGTAGTCACCAAAGTTGATCGATGGCCCAAGAAAATTCAATCACGAGCAGTTTCCTAAGTGCGGCTATTACTCAACGAAAAATTGCAGTTTTTGAAAGGCGATAGAAAATACGCGTTTAGAATGCACAACTGTAGAGTAATCCACAATTGTAGTCAACAAAGTTGATTGATGGCCCACGAAAACTCAGACACTAGTGTTTTCCTAAATGTGGTTATAACTGAAAAAAAAAATGAATGCTTGTGAAAGGAGACTACAAATATCTATACAAAATGCACAACTATAGTACAATCCTCAATTGTTGTCACCAAAGTTGATCGATGGCCCAAAAAAACTCAAACATGAGCGGTTTCCAAAATACAACTATAAATCAATAAAAAATGAAGGTTAGCAAAAGGCAATAGAAAGTACATGTATAGAATGGACAACTATAGTGCAATCCACAATCGTAGTCACCATAGTTGAACGTGGCCAGCAAAAACTTAATCATGAACGTTTTCCTAAATTCAGCTATACCAAAACAAAAAATGAAGACTCGAGAAAGGAAATAGAAAATACACGTACAAAATGGACAACTACAATGCAATCCACAATAGTAGTCAACAAAGTTTATTGATGACCCACAAAAACTCTGACATGAACGGTTTCCTAAATACGTCTATAACTCAACAAAAAATGAAGGTTCATGAAAGGCGATAGAAAATTAGTGTTTATTATGCGCAATTACAGTGCAATCCACAATCGTAGTCACCAAAGTTGATCAATGGCCCACGAGAATTCAATCACGAAAAGTTTCCTAAGTGCGGCTTTAACTCAACGAAAAATTGTGGTTTTTGAAAGGCGATAGAAAATACGCATTTAGAATGCATAATTGTAGAGTAATTCACAATCGTATTCAACAAAGTTGATCAATGGCCCACGAAAACTCAAACACGAGTGTTTTCCTAAATGTGGTTATAACTCAAAAAAAATGAAGGGTTGTGAAAGGAGATTAAAAATATTTGTACAAAATGCACAACTATAGTACAATCCACAATTGTTGTCACCAAAGTTGATCGATGGCCCAAAAAAACTCAAACATGAGCGGTTTCAAAAATGCGGCTATAACTCAATAAAAAATGAAGGTTCGCAAAAGGAAATAGAAAATACATGTATAGAATGGACAACTATAGTGCAATCCACAATCGTAGTCACCATAGTTGAACGATGGCCCGCGAAAAGTTAAACACGAGTGTTTTCCTAAATTCGGCTATAACTCAACAAAAAATGAAGGTTCGTGAAAGGCAATTGAAAATTAGCATATAATATGCACAACTACAATGTAATCCACAAGTGTAGTCATCAAATTTGATCGATGACCCACGAAAATTCAAACATGAGCAGTTTCCTAAATGCGGCTATAGTTCAACAAAAAATGAAAGTTTGCTAAAGGCGATAGAAAATACACATACATAATGGACAGCTATAGTGCAATCCACAATCGTAGTCACCATAGTTAATCGATGGCCCACGAAAAAGGAAACTCGAGCAGTTCCCTAAATGCAGCTATAAAACAACAAAAAATGAAAGTTCGCGACAGGCGATAAAAAATAAACGTACAAAAAGAACAACTATAGTGCAATCCAGAATCATAGACACCAAAGTTTATCGATGGCCCATGCAAACTCAAACATGAGCAGTTTCCTAATTGTTGCTACAACTAAACAAAAAATGAAGGTTCGTGAAAGGCAATAGAAAATTAGTGTATAAAATGCACAACTATAGTGTAATCCAATAGCATAGTCACTAAAGTTGATCGATGGCCCAAAAAAAAAAAAAAAAGCGGTTTCCTAAATGTGGCTATAACTCAACAAAAAATGAAGGTTCGCAAAAGACAATAAAAAATACGTGTATAGAATGCACAACTATAGTGTAATCCACAAGCGTAGTCACCAAAGTTGACCGATGGCCTACAAAAACTCAGCAAAAATGATGGTTAGCAAATGTTTATAGAAAATATGTGTATAGAATGCACAACTACAGTGTAATCCACAACCATAGTCACCAATGTTGATCTAATGGCATATGAAAACTCAAACATGATCAGTTTCATAAGTGCAGCTATAACTCAACAAAAAATGAAGGTTTGTGAAAGGCAATAGAAAATATGCGTATAGAATGCACAAAAAATGTAATCCACAAGCGTAGTTACCAAAGTTGACCGATGGCCCACGAAAACTCAAACACGGTTAGTTTCCTAAGTGCCTCTATAACTCAATAAAAAATGAAGGTTTGTCAAAGGCAATAGAAAGTATGCTTATAGAATGCACAACTACAGTGTAATCCACTAGCGTAGTCACCAAAGTTGATTGATGGCCTACAAAAATGCAAATTCGAGCGGTTTCCTAAATGCAGGTATAAAACAACAAAAAATGAAGGTTTTCCAAAGGTGATAGAAAATACACGTACAATGCAATCCACAATCGTAGACACCTAAGTTTATCGATGGCCCACGGAAACTCACACATGAGTGGTTTCCTAAGTGCGGCTATAACTAAACAGAAAATGAAGGTTCGTGAAAGGAAATAGAAAATTAGCATATAGAATGCACAACTACATTGTAATACACAAGCGTAGTCACTAAAGTTAATCGATGGCCCAAAAAAAAAAAACATGAGCAGTTTCCTAAATGTGGTTATAATTCGATTAAAAAATGAAGGTTCGCAAAAGGCAATAGAAAATACGCGTATAGAATGCACAACTATAGGGTAATCTGCAAGCGTAGTCACCAAAATTGGTCAATTGGCCACGATAACTCAAACACGAGCGGTTTCCTAAATGCGGTTATAACTCAACGAAAAATGAAGCTTCGCAAAAGGTGATAGAAAATACCAATATAAAATGCACAACTACAGTGTAATCCACAAGCGTAGTCACCAAAGTTGATTGATGGCCCAAAAAAACTCAAACTTGAGTAGTTTAGTAAATGCGGGCATAACTCAACGAAAAATGAAGCTTCACTAAAGGCTATAGAAAATACACGTATAGAATGGACAACTACAGTACAATCCACAATCGTAGTCACAAAAGTTGATAGATGACCCACGAAAACTCAAACACGAGCGGTTTCCTAAGTGCGGCTATAACTCAAGAAAAAATAAAGGTTTGCGAAAGGCAATAGAAAATACGCGAATAGAATGCACAACTATAGTGTAATCCACAATTGTAGTCACCAAAGTTCATTGAAAGTTGATCGATGGTCCACGAAAACTCAAAAACGAGTGGTTTCCTAAGTGTGGCTATAACACAACAAAAAATGAAGGTTCCCAAAAGGCGATTAAAAAATACGTGTACAGAATGCACAAGTACACTAGAATCCACTATTGTAGTCACCAAAGTTGATCGTAGTTATAGGCGCATTTAGGAAATTGTTGATGTTTTAGTTTTCATGGGCCATCGATCAACCTTGGCGACTGTGTTTGTGTAGTGCATTATAGTTGTCCATTCTATACGTGTATTTTTTATCACCTTTCTTGAACCTTCAGTTTTTGTTGAGTTATAGCTGCATTTAAGAAACCGCTCATGTCTTAGTTTTTGTGGGCCATTGATCAACTTTGGTGACTACGATTGTGGATTGTAATGTAGTTGTGCATTTTGTACACATATTTTTAGTCATGTTTCATTTTTTATTGCCTTTTGTGAACCTTCATTTTTTGTTGAGTTATAGGCGCATTTAGGAAACCTTGAGTTTTTTGGGCCAGCAATCAACTTTAGTGACTACGCTATTGGATTACACTGTAGTTGTGCATTCTATATGGTAATTTTCTATTTCCTTTCATGAACCTTCATTTTATGTTTAGTTATAGCTGTAGTTGTGCATTGTATACACATATTTTCTATCGCCAAGGACAAACCTTCATTTTTCTTTAAGTTATAGCCGAAATTATGAAACTGGTCATATTTCAGTTTTAGTGGGCCATCGATCAACTTTAGTGACTACGCTTGTGGATTCTATTGTAGTGGATTTTGCGAACCTTCATTTTTTGTTGAGTTATAGCCGCATTTAGGAAACCACTCCTATTTGAGTTTTTTGGGCCATCGATCAACTTTAGTGACTACACTATTGGATTACACTGTAGTTGTGCATTCTATATGGTAATTTTCTATTTCCTTTCACGAACCTTCATTTTATGTTTAGTTATAGCTATAGTTGTGCATTGTATACACATATTTTCTATCGCCAAGGACAAACCTTCATTTTTCATTAAGTTATAGCCACAATCAAGAAACTGCTCATATTTCAGTTTTAGTGAGCCATCGATCAACTTTAGTGACTACGCTTGGGGATTTTGTTGTAGTTGTGCATTGTATACACATATTTTCTATTGCATGCGCAAACCTTCATTTTTCATTAAGTTATAGCCGCACTTAGGAAACTGCTTGTGTTTCGGTTTTAGTGGGCCATCAGTCAACTTTGGTGACTACAATTGTGGATTTCATTGTAGTTGTCCATTATGTATGCGTATTTTCTATTGTCTTTTGCAAACCTTCATTTTTTGTTAAGTTATGGCTGGGTTTAGGAAACCACTTGTGTTTGAGCTTTCATGGGCCATCGATCAACTTTGGTGACTATGATTGTTGATTGCATGGTAGTTGTCCATTTTGTACCCATATTTTCTATCACCTTTTGGGAACCTTCATTTTTTGTTGAGTTATAGCCACATTTAGGAAACTGCTCGTGTTTGAATTTTCGTGGGCCATCGATCAACTTTGGTGACTACACTTGTCAATTACACTGTAGTTGTGCATTCTAGACACGAATTTTTTGTTTCCTTTCGCGAACTTTAATTTTTTTTTGTGTTATAGCCGCATTTAGGAAACTGCTCGAGTTTCGGTTTTCGTGGGCCATCGATCAACTTTGGTGACTACGCTTTTGATTATTAATGCATTCATTTTTTGTTGAGTTATAGCCACATTTAGTAAACCACTTATGTTTGAGCTTTTGTGGGCAATCAACCAACTTTGGTAACTATGATTGTGGATTGTACTTTAGTTGTTCTATACGCATATTTTTAATTGCCTTTCACGATCCTTCATTTTTTGTTGAGTTATATCCGTATTTACGAAAACGCTTGTGTTTGAGTTTTCATGGGCCATCGATTGACTTTGTTGACTATGATTGTGGATTAAACAATAGTTGTGCATTCTATACGTGTATTTTGCATCGCCTTTCGCGAACCTTCATTTTCCATTGAGTTATAACCGCATTTAGGAAACCGCTCGTGCTTGAGTTTTCGTGGGCCATTGATTAACTTTGGTGACTACACTTGTGGATTACACTGTAGTTGTGCTTTCTATACAAGTATTTTCTATTGCCTTTCGCGAACCTTCATTTTTTGTTTTGCTATAGCCGCATTTAGGAAACCGCTCATGTTTGAGTTTTTTTGGGCCATCAATCAACTTTGGTGACAACGATTGTAGATTGTACTTTAGTTTTGCACTTTCTAAGCATATTTTTAGTCTCATTTCACGAACCTTCATAATTTTTTGAGTTATAGAAGCATTTAGAAAAATGCTCGTGTTTAAGTTTTCATGGGCCATCGATCAACTTTGGTGACTACGATTGACGATTGCATTGTATTTGTCAATTATGTACGCAACTTTTCTATTGACTTTTGTGAACCTTCAATTTTTGTTTAGTTATTGCCGCATTTAAGAAACCGCTCGTGTTTGAGTTTTCATAGGCCATCGATTAAATTTCGTGAGTACAGTTGTGGATTGCAATGTATTTGTGCATTATGAATACTAATTTCCTATCACCTTTCTTGAAAATTCATTTTTTTTGAGTTATGGTTGTATATAGTAAATCGCTCGTATTTGAGTTTTTGTGGGCCATCGATCAACTTTGGTGACTACACTTGTGGATTACATTTTAGTCATGCATTCTATACATGTATTTTCTATTTCCTTTCACGAACCTTCATTTTTATTTGAGTTATAGCTGAATTTAGGAAACCGGTCATGTTTGAGCTTTTGTGGGCCATTCATCAACTTTGGTGACTACGATTGTTTATTATACTATTGTTGTACATTGTGTATGCATATTTTTAATCACCTTTCACGAACCTTCATTTTTTATTGAGTCATAGCAGCATTTAGAAAAACGCTCGTGTTTGAGTTTTCGTGGGCCATCAAATAAAGTTGGTGACTAAGATTGTGGATTACATTGTAGTTGTGCATTCTATACGTGTATTTTCTATTGCCTTTCACGAAACTTCATTTTTTCTTGAGTTATAGCTGCATTTAAGAAACCACTCGTGTTTGAGTTTTCGTGGGCCATCGAATAAAGTTGGTGACTAAGATTATGGATTACATTGTAGTTGTGCATTCTATACACGTATTTTCTATTGCCTTTCATGAACCTTCATTTTTTCTTGAGTAATAACCGCATTTAAGAACCACTCGTGTTTGAGTCTATGTGCACCATCGATTAACTTTGGTGACTACGATTGTGGACTGCACATGTAGCCGCATTTAGGAAACCGCTCATGTTTGAGTTTTTTTGGGCCATCAATCAACTTTGGTGACTACGATTGTGGATTGTACTATAGTTGTGCATTTTGTATGCATATTTTTAATCACCTTTCACGAATATTCATTTTCTATGGAGTTATAGCCAGATTTAGAAAAATGCTCTTGTTTAAGTTTTCTTTTGCAATCAATCATCTTTGGTGACTACGATTGAGGATTGAACTATAGTTGCCCATTGTATACGTGTATTTTCTATCTCCTTTCGCGTACCTTCATTTTTTGTTTAGTTATAGCCCCATTTAGCAAACTGCTCAATTTTGAGTTTTCTTGGTCCATAGATCAACTTTGGTGACTACTCTTCTGGATTACATTGTAGTTGTGCATTCTATAGGCGTATTTTCTATTGCCTTTCGTGAATCTTCATTTTTTGTTGAGTTATAGCCGTATTTAGGAAACCGCTCATATTTGAGTTTTTGTGGGTCATCGATAAACTATGGTGACTACGATTGTGGATTAAACTATAGCTGTGAATTCTATACATTTATTTTCACCAACATGCAAAAATATCTCAAATATATAATTGACGAAACAATTTCTTTTGGGAAAATAAAAAAGATGGTTTTTATAGGTGCTCGTGTGCTAAAGAGACCCAAATCAACCGTTTTTCGAAAAAATAAGTTGTTCTTGAAAAAGATAGATTTTTTTAAAAGTAGAAGCAATAGAGGTAATACAGGCAAACTTTTTGAATCTTTTTATAAAAAATCCAAGAAATGGGTTTTGTAGAGAATGTCATTCTAAGTAGACCCAGATCTTCTTTTTTTTGAAAAACTATTTTTTCACCAACATGGATGAACCCCTCAAAAATAGAATCTACGAATTTTATTTTTTTGGGAAAATCGAAAATATTTTATAGGTGTGTGTGCTAAAGAGATTCAGATCATCTGTCTTTTGAAAAAATAAATTGTTTCTATAAAAAAATTCTTTTTTTTTCAAAAGTAGAAGCTGTATAGGTAAATGAGGCAAATATTTGGAATCTATTTATGAAAAATATGAAAAATGGGTTTGGTAGATAATGTCATTCTGAGTAAATCCAGATCATGCTCTTTTTGAAGAACTAATTTTTCACCAACATGCAGAAACCCCTCAAAAATAGAATCTATGAAACAATTTTTTTGGGAAAAATGAAAATATGGGTTTTATAGGTGGTCATGTGCTAAAGAGACCTAGATCGTTTGTTTTTTGAAATTACTTATTTTTTGAAAAAGATAGATTTTTTTGAAAATTGGAAGCAGTAGAGGTAACAGAGGCAATTTTTTTGCATCTTTTTATTAAAAAATCTAATTAATGGGTTTTCTAGAGAATGTCAGTCTGAGTAGACGCAAATCGTCCTTTTTTTGAAAAACTAATTTTTCACCAACCTGCAAGAACCCCTCAAAAATAGAATCTACGAAACAATTTTTTTGTGGGAAAATTGAAATTTTTTTATTTATAGGTGCTCGTGTGCTACAAGGACCTAAATCGTCCGTTTTTTTAAAATAGTTGTCTTTGAAATACATAGATTTTTTTGAAAGGTAGACGCAGTAGAGGTAACATAGGCAAAAATTTTGAATCTTTTTATGAAAAATGGGTTTTGTAGAGAATGTCGTTCTGAGTAGATGTAGATTGTCCTCTTTCCGAAAAACTAATTTTTCACCGTCATGCAAGAACCCCTCAAAAATAGAATCTACGAAACATTTTTTTTTTGGAAAATCAAAAATATGGGTTTTATAGGTGTTCGTGTGCTCAACAGATCGAGATCGTTTGTTTTTTGAAAATTAGAATTAGTAGAGGTAACAAAGGAAAAAATTTCGAATCTTTTTTTGAAAAATTTAAGAAATGGGTTTTGTAGAGAATGTTATTCTAATTAGACGCAGATCGTGCTTTTTTCAAAAAGCAAATTTTTCACCAACATGCAAGAACCCCTCAAAAATAGAATCTTTGACACAATTTTTTTTGGGAGATATGAAATATGGGCTTTATAGGTGCTCGTGTACTAAAGAGAACTAGTTTTTCTTTGTTTGAAAAAATAAGTTGTTTTTGAAAAAGAATTTTTTTGAATATTTTTATGAAAAATCTGATAAATGAGTTTTGTAGAAAATGTCATTCTGAGTAAATCCAAATTGTCCTCTTTTTGAAAAACTAATTATTCACCAACATGCAAAAACCCCTCAAACATAGAATCTACGATACAATTTATTTTTGGGAAAATAAAAAATATGGGTTTTATAGGTGGTGCTCAAGAGACCCAGATCATTCGTTTTATGAAAAAATAAGTTATTCTTGAAAAAGATAGATTGTTTTGAAAAGTAGAAGCAGTAGAGGTAACAACGACAAATTTTTTGGATCTTTTTATGAAAAACCTAAGAAATGGGTTTTGTAGAGAATGTCGTTCTAAGAAAACCCAGATTGTCCTTTTTTCAAAAAACTAATTTTTCACCAACATGCAAGAACCTCTAAAAAAAAGAATCTAGGAAACAATTTTTTTTGTGAAAATCGAAAAATATAGGTTTTATAGGTGCTCTTGTGCTAAAAAGACCCAGATCGTCCATTTTTTGAAAAAAAAAAAATTCTTCAAAAAGATAGATTTTTTTGAAAAGCAGAAGTAGTAGAGATAACAGAGACAAATTTTTTAAATCTTTTTATTAAAAATCTAACAAATGGGTTTTTTAGAGAATGTTGTTCTGAGTACACCCAGATCGTGTTTTTTTCCAAAAACTAATTTTTGACCAACATGCAAGAACCCCTCAAAAATGGAATCTATGAAACAATTTTTTTTGGAAAATCGAAAATATCGGTTTTATAGGTGTTCATTTGTTAAAGAGACCTAGATCATCCATTTTTTTGAAAAAAAATTCTTAATTAAGATAAACATAGGAATTTTTTTTGAATCTTTTTACTAAAAATGGGATAAATGGGTTTTGTAGACAATGTTATTCTGGGAAGACCCAGATTGTCCTTTTTTCAAAAAACTAATATTTCACCAACATGCAAGAACCCCTCAAAAATAGAATCCACAAAACAATTTGTTTGAGAAAATTGAAAATATGGGTTTTATAGGTACTCGTGTGCTCAAAAGTCCTAGATCATTAGTTTTTCGAAAAAATAAGTTGTTTTTGAAAACGATAGATTTTTTTGAAAAGTAGAAGCAGTAGAGGTAAATTTTTTGAATCTTTTTATGAAAAATCGAAGAAATGGGTTTTGTAGAGAATGTCCTTCTAAGTAGACCCAGATTGTCCTCTTTTTGAAAAACTAATTTTTGAACAACATGCAAGAACCCCTCAAAAATAGAATCTAAAAAATAATATTTGTTAGGAAAATAAAAAATATGGGTTTTATAGATGACGTTGGAAAGAGACTCAGATAGTCCATTTTTTAAAAAAATAAGTTGTTCTTGAAAAACATAGATTTTTTTGAAAAGCAGAAGAAATAGAGGTAACATAGGAAATTTTTTAAAATATTTCTATGAAAAACCATCGATCAACTTTGGTGACTACGATTGTGGATTACACTGTAGTTGTGCATTCTAAACGCGCATTTTCTATTGCCTTTCGCGAACCTTCATTTTTCGTTGAGTTATAGCCGCACTTAGCAAACTATTTGTGTTTGTGTTTTCATGAGCCACTGATCAACTTTGGTGACTACGATTGTCGATTGCACTGTAGTTGTACAATTTGTACGCATATTTTCTATTTCCTTTCGTAAACCTTCATTTTTTGTGGAGTTATAGCCGTATTTAGGAAACCCCTCAAGTTTGAGTTTTTGTGGGCCATCGATCCATCGATCAAATTTGGTGACTACGCTTCTGGATTACACTGTAGTTGTCCATTCCGTATGCGTATTTTCTATCGCCTTTTGTGAACATTCATTTTTTATTGAGTTATAACCGTATTTAGGAAACAGCTTGCATTTGAGTTTTCGTGGGCCTTCGATAAACTTTGGTGACGATGATTGTGGATTACACCGTAGTTGTTCACTATATACATGTTTCTATCACATCTCGCAAACCTTCATTTTTTGTTGAGTTATAGCTACATTTACGAAACTGCTCATGTTTGAGTTTTTCTAGGCCATCAATCAACATTGGTGACTACGATTTTGGATTGTACTATAGTTGTGCATTATGTACGCATATTTTTAATTGCCTTTCACAAACCTTAATTTTTTTCTGAGTTATAGTTGCGTTTAGGTAAACGCTTGTGTTTGAGTTTTCGTGGGAAATCGATCAACTTTGGTGATAATGATTGTGGATTACACTATAGTTATGCATTCTATACGCTTATTTTCTATAGCCTTTCGCGAACCTTTTTTTTTCATTGAGTTATAGCCCCACTTAAGAAACTACAATTGTGGATTACAATGTACTTTTCCATTCTATAAAAGTATTTTCTATTGCCTTTCATGAACATCAATTTTTTGTTGAGTTATAGCCGCATTTAGGAAACTGGTCATGTTTGAGTTTTTTTCGGCCATCGATCAACTTTGGTGACTATGATTGTGGATTGTACTGTAGTTGTTCATTTTATATGCATATTTTTAATCGATCAACTTTGGTGACTACAATTGTGGTTTGCACTATAGTTGTCCATTTTGCACGTGTATTTTCCATCGCCTTTCATGAACCTTCATTTTTTGTTGAGTTATAGTTGCATTTAGGAAACCGCTCGTGTTTGAGTTTTCATGGGCCATGATCAACTTTGCTGACTACGATTGTGGATTGTAATATAGTTGTGCATTCTTTACGCATATATTTAATCGCTTTTCACGAGCCTTCATTTTTTGTTGAGTTATAGCAGGATTTAGGAAAACGGTCGTGTTTAAATTTTTGTGGGCCATCGACCAACTTTGTTGACTACGATTGTGGATTACACTATAGCTGTGCACTCTTACGCGTATTTTCTATCACCTTTCAGGAGACTTCATTTTTTGACAAGTTATAGTTGCAGTTAGGAAACCACTTTGGTTTTAGTTTTCATGGGCCATCGATCAACTTTTGTGACTATGATTGTGCATTGCAATGTACTTGTCCATTCTGTATGCTTATTTTCTATTGAGTTATAGCAGCATTTAGGAAACCAATTGTGTTTGAGTTTCCATGGGCCATCAATCAACTTTGGTGATTACGATTGTGGATTAGATTGTAGTTGTGCATTCTATATACATATTTTCTATCGCCTTTCACGAACCTTCATTTCTCGTAGAGTTATGACTGCACTTAGGATACCACTCGTGTTTGAGTTTTTGTGGGCCATCGATCGACTTTGGTGACTAAGATTGTGGATTGCACTATAGTTTTCCATTCTATACATTTCTTTTCTATAGCGTTTTCCGAAACTTCAATTTTGTTGATTTATACCCGCATTTAGGAAATTGCTCGTGTTTGAGTTTTCATGGGCCATCGATCAACTTTGGTCACTATGATTGTGGATTGTACAGTACTTGTGCATTCTATACGCATATTTTTAATCATCATTCATGAACCTTCATTTTTAGTTGAATTATAGCTGCATATAGGAAAACGCTCGCGTTTGAGTTTTCTTGGGCCATTGATCAACTTTAGTGACTACGAGTGTTAATTAAACTATAGTTGTGTATTCTATACATGTATTTTCTATTCCCTTTCGTGAACCTTCATTTTTCGTTGAGTTATAACCACACTTAGGAAACTACTCATGTTTGAATTTTTGTGGGCCATCGATCAACTTTGGTGACTATGATTGTGGATTGTACTATAGTTGTGCATTCTATACGCATATTTTTAATTGTCTTTCACGATCCTGCATTTTTTGTTGTGTTTGAGCCGCATTTAGCAAAACGCTCGTGTTTTTGTTTTCGTGGGCCAACGATCAACATTGGTGACTACGATTGTGGATCGCACTATAGTTTTCCATTCTATACGAGTATTTTATATCGCCTTTCGTGAACATTCATTTTTTGTTGAGTTATATTCGCATTTGGGAAACTACTCAAGTTTGATTTTTCATGGGCCATAGTTGAACTTTGATGACTACAATTGTGGATTGTACTGTAGCTGTGCATTTTGTATGCATATTTTTTATCGCCTTTCATGATCCTTCATTTCTTGTTGAGTTATATCTACATTTAGGAAAACACTTGTGTTTGATTTTTTGATAGCTATCGATTAACTTTGGTGAGTATGATTGTTGATTACATTATAGTTGTCCATTGTATACGCTTATTTTCTATTGTCTTTCACCAACCTTCATTTTTTGTTCAGTTATACCCACATTGAGGAAACCACTTGTGTTTGAGCTTTTGTGGGCCATTGATCAACTTTGGTGACTACAATTGTGGATTGCACTGTACTTGTCCATATTCTATGTGTATTTTCTATCACATTTCATGAACCTTCTTTTTTGTTGACTTATAGCTGTATTTAGGAAACCACTTGTGTTTGATTTTTTGTGGGCCATCGATCAAATTTGGTGACTACGATTACGGATTACATTATAGTTTTATTGTAGTTGTACAGTCTTTATGCATATTTTTAATTGCCTATCAGGAACCTTCATTTTTTGTTTAGTTATATCCGCTTTTAGGAAAATGCTCATGTTTGAGTTTTCGTGCCATTTATTAACTTTGGTGACTACAGTTGTGGATTACACTGTAGTTGTGCATTCTATATGCTTATTTTCTATTGCCTTTCACGAACCTTTATGTCTTGTTGAGTTCTAGCCGTATTTAGGAAATTACTCATTTTTCAGGGCTATCAATCAACTTTGGTGAATACTTATTTTTAATCGCCTTTCATGAACCTTCATGTTTTGTTGAGTTATAGCTACATTTAGGAAAATGCTCGTGTTTGAATTTTCGTGGGCCATTGATCAACATTATTTACTACGATTGTTGATTACACTCTAGTTGTGCATTGTATACGCGTATTTCTATCGCCTTTCACGAACCTTCATTTTTGGTCGAGTTATAGCCAGACTTAGGAAACCGCTCTTGTTTGAGTTTTTGTGAGCCAGCGATAAGCTTTGGTGACTATGATTGTTGATTGCACTGTAGTTGTGCATTCTATACACGTATTTTCTATCGTCTTTTGTGAACCTTTGTTTTTGTTGATTTATAGCCTCACTTAGGAAACCGCTCGTATTTGACTTTTTGTGGGCCATAGATCAACTTTGGTGACTACAATTGTAAATTACACTATAGTTGTGCATTCTATACACTGTAGTTGTACTATAGTTGTGCATTTTGTATGCATATTTTTAATTGCCTTTCAAGAACCTTCATTTTTTGTTTACTTATAGCCGTATTTAGGAAAATATTCGTGTTCACATTTTTGTGGGGCATCTATCAACTTTGGTGACTACGCCTATGGATTACACATTAGTTGTGCATTCTATGTGCGTATTTTCTATTGCCTTTCACAAACCTTTAGTTTTTATTGAGTTATAGGCACATTTAGTTAGCTACTCTTGTTTGTGTTTTTGTGGGCTATCGATGAACTTTGATGACTATAATTGTGGATTGTACTGTAGTTGTGCATTCTTTCTGAATATTTCTAATTGCCTTTTACGAACCTTCATTTTTTGTTGAGTTATAACCGCATTTAGGAAAACGCTCATGTTTGAATTTTCATGGGGGATCGATCAACATTTTTTACTACGCTTGTCGATTACACTCTAGTTGTGTGTTGTATATGCATATTTTCTATTGCCTTTGTGAACTTTCACTTTTTCTTGAGTTATAGCCGAACTTAGGAAACCGCTTGTGTTTGAGTTTTTGTGGGCCATCGATCAACTTTGGTGACTACGATTATGGATTGCACTGTAGTTGTCCATTATTTACGCGTACATTCTATCGCCTTTAACGAACCATCATTGATTTTTGAGTTATAGCCGCATTTACGAAACTACTCGTGTTTGAGTATTCATGGGCCATCGATGAACTATGGTGAGTACAATTGTGGATTGTACTGTAGTTGTCCATCTTGTACACGTATTTTCTATAACCTTTCGTGAAACTTCATATTTTGTTGAGTTATAGCTGATTTAGAAAACCCCTCAGGTGTGAGGTTCTGTGGGCCATTGATCAACTTTGGTAACTATGATTATAAATTACATTGTAGTTGTGCATTCTATTCACATATTTTCTATCACCTTACGCGAACCTTCATTTTTTGGTGAGTTATAGCCGCATTTAGGAAACTACTCATGTTTGAGTTTTTGTGGGTCATCAATCAACTTTGGCTATTACTATTGTGGATTGTACTATAGTTGTGCATTTTGTATGCATATTTTTAATCACCTTTAAGGAAACTTCAATTTTTGTTGAGTTATAGTAGCATTTAGGAAAACACTCATGTTTCAATTTTTGTGGGCCATCGATCAACTTTGGTGACTATGATTGTGGATTACATTGTAGTTTTGCATATTACACATGTACTTTCTATTGCCTTTCTCGAATGTTCATTTTTCGTTGAGTTATAGCCGCGCACTTAGAAAATCGCTCTTGTTTAAATTTTAGTGGGCCATCGATTAACTTTGGTGACTACGATTGTGGATTGCACTGTAGTTTGCCATTGTATACGCGTATTCTCTGGTGCCTTTCGTGAACCTTCATTTTTCATTGAGTTATAGCTTCACTTAGGAAACCGCTCGTGTTTGAGTTTTTGTAGGCCATCGATCAACTTTGGTGACTACAATTGTGGATTTTAATATAGTTTTGCATTCTATATGCATATTTTTAATCACCTTTCATGAACATACATTTTTTCTTAAGTTCTAGATGCATTGAGGAAAATGTTCGTGTTTGAGTTTTTGTGGGCCGTCGATCAACTTTGTTGACTACAATTGTGGATTACATTGTAGTTGTCCATATTGTACCCGTATTTTCTATCGCCTTTCATGAACCTTCATTTTTTGTTCAGTTATAGTCGTATTTAGGAAACCACTTGTGTTTAAGTTATACATTTTGTATGCATATTTTTAATCACGTTTCAGGTACCTTCACTTTTTGTTGAGTTATACGCGGATTTGGAAAAACGCTCGTGTTTGAGTTTTCATGGGCCATCCATCAAATTTGTTGACTATGATTGTGGATTACATCATAGTTGTACATTCTATACATATTTTATATCGCCTTCCATGAACCTTCATTTTTCGTGTAGTTATAGTTGCACTTAGGAAACCACTCATGTTTTAGTTTTCGTGGGTTTCTATCAACTTGTGTGACTACAATTGTGGATTGCACTGTAGTTGTCAATTTTGCACGTGTATTTTTTGTCACCTTTCGGGAACCTTCATTTCTTGTTGAGCTATAATCGCATTTAGGAAATCGCTAGTGTTTTAGTTTTCATGGGCCATCGATCAACTTTGGTGACTATGATTGTGGATTTCACTGTAGTTATCCATTTTGTATGCATATTTTCTATCGCCTTTGGTGAACCTTCATTTTTTGTTGAGTTATAGCCACATTTAGTAAGGCGCTCGTATTTGAGATATAGCAGGCCTTCGATCAACTTTGGTGACTATGATTGTGGATTACACTGTAGTTGGTCATTCTATATACATATTTTCTATCACCTTTCGTCAACCTTCATTTTTCATTGAGTTATAGCGGCACTTAGGAAACTACTTGTGTTTGACATTTCATCGGCCATCGATCAACTTTGGTGAGTACGATTGTGGATTGCGCTATATGTTTCAATTCTGTACACGTATTTTCTATCGCCTGTCGTAAACCTTCATTTTTTGTTGAGTTAAAGGCACATTTAGGAAATTGCTTATGTTTGAGTTTTCGTGGGCCATCAATCAACCTTTGTGACTACGATTGCGGATTTCATTTAAGTTGTGCATTCTATACATGTATTTCCTATTCCCTTTCGCGAACTTTCATTTTTTATGAGATATAGCCGCATTTAGGAAACCACTCATGTGTCAATGTTTGTAGGCCATTGCTCAACTTTGGTGACTATGATTATAGATTGTACTATGGTTCTGCATTTTGTAAACATATTTTTAATTGCGTTTCATGAACCATCAATTTTTGTTGAGTTATAGCCATATTTAGGAAAATGCTCGGGTTTAAGATTTCATGGCCCATCAATTAACTTTGGTGACTACGTTTGTGGATGGCACTGTAGTTGTCCATTCTTTACTCGTATTTTCTATCACCTTTCATGAACCTTCATTTTTTGTTGAATTATAGCTAAATTTGGGAAACCGCTCGTGTTTGAGTTTTTGTGGGGCATCGATCAACTTTGGTGACTACGCTTATTGATTACACTGTAGTGCATTTTATATGTGTATTTCCTATTGCTATTTTGTAACCTTCATTTTGTGTTTAGTTATACCCGCATTTAGGAAACCACTCATGTTTGAGGTTTTGTGGGCCATGAATAACGTTTGGTGACTACGCTTGTGGATTGCACTGTAGTTGTGCATTCTATATGCATAGTTTTAACTGCTTTTTAGGAACCTTCATTTTTCTATGAGTTATATCCGCATTTAGGAAAATGCTCGTGTTTGAGTTTTTGTGGGACATCGATCAACTTTGGTGACTACAATTGTGAATTACACTTTAGTTTTGCATTTTATACGCGTATTTTCTATCGCCTTTCGCAAACCTTCATTTTTCGATGAGTTGTAGGCACACTTAGGAAACGGTTTGTGTTTGTGTTTTCATGGGCCATCATTCAACTTTGGTTATTGCGATTGTGGACTACACTATAGTTGTGCATTCTATACACTTACTTTCTATCGCCATTTGCGGACCTTCATTTTTTGTTGAGTGGGCCGCATTTAGGATTGCACTATAGTTGTCCATTCTCTATGTGTAATTTCTATCCCCTTTCGTAAACCTTCAGTTTTTCTAGAGTTATAGCCTCATTTAGGAAAATGCTCATATTTGATATTTAGTGGCACACCCATCAACTTTTTTGACTACGATTGTGGATTAAACAGTATTTGTACATTCTACATGCGTACCTCCTATCGCCTTTCACGAACCTTCATTTTTCGTTGAGTTAGACACACTTAGGAAACCTCTTTAGTTTGAGTTTTCGTGGGCCATCGATCAACATTGGTGACTACTCTTGAAGATTATACTATAGTTGTGCTTTCTATATGCGTATTTTATATCGCTTTTCGCAAACCTTCATTTTTTGTTGAGTTATAGCGAAATTTAGGAAACCATCGTGTTTGAGTTTTTTTTGGCCATCGATCAACTTTGGTGACTACGATTGCAGATTACACTATACTTGTGCATTCTATACACGTATTTTGTATCACCTTTCGTGAACCCTTGTTTTTTGTTGAGTTATCGCCACATTTAGGAAACTACTCGTGTTTGAGTTTTCATAGGCCATCAATCAACTTTAGCGACTATGATTGTGGCTTACACTGTATTTCTGCATTCTAAACACATATTTTCTATCGCCTTTCGTGAACCTTCATTTTTTGTTGAATTATAGCCAAATTTTGGAAACCGCTCATGTTTTAGTTTTTGTTGGCCATCAATCAACTTTGGTGTCTATGATAGTGGATTGTACTATAGTTTTGCATTCTCTACTCATATTTTTAATTTCCTTTCACGAACCATCAATATTTGTTGAGATATAGCCACATTTAGGAAAATGATCATGTTTGAGTTTTCATGGGACATTGATTAACTTTGATGACTACGATTGTGGATTGTAATAGTTTTGCATTCTATAAACATATTTTTAATCACCTTTCACGAACCTTGATTTTTCTCATTATAGCCACTTTTAGGAAACTGCTCGTCTTTGAGTTTTCATGGGTCATCAATCAACTTTGGTGACTACGATTGTGGATTAATTGTAGTTGTGCGTTCTATACGCATACTTTCTATCACCTTTCACAAACCTTCATTTTTTGTTGAATTATAGCCGGATTTACCAAACTGCTTGAGTTTGAGTTTTCATGGGCCATCGATCAACCTTGGTGACTACGCTTGTACATTAAATTGTAGTTGTGCATTCTATACACGTATTTTCTATCGTCGTACGTGAACTTTCCTTATTTGTTCAGTTATAGTCACACTTAGGAAAATGCTCATGTTTGAGTTTTCATGGACCATCGATCAACATTGGTCACTACGATTGTGGATTATACTATAGTTGTTCATTCTATACGCGTATTTTCTATCGCCTTCCGCGAACTTTCATTTTCATTGAGTTATAGCTGCACTTCGGAAACTGGTCATTTTTGAGTTTTCGTAGGCCATGGATCAACTTTGGTGAATACGATTATTGTAGTTGTCCATTCTGTACATGTATTTTCTATCTTCTATCGCAAATCTTCATTTTTTGTTTAGTTATAGCTGCATTTAGGAAACCTCTCGTGTTTGAGCTTTCCTGGGCCTTTGATCAACTTTGGTCACTATGATTGGGAATTGTACTATAGTTATGCATTTTGTACGCATATTTTTAATCGCTTTTCACAAAACCTTCATTTTTTGTTGAGTTATAGCTGTATTTAAGAAACCGCTCGTATTTTAGTTTTTGTGGGCCATCGATCAACATCGGTGCCTACGATTATGGATTGCACTATAGTTGTCCAATCTGTATGCGTATTTTATATCGCCTTTTGTGAACCTTTATTTTTCGTTGAGTTATAGCTGCATTTAGGAAACCGCTCGTGTTTGAGTTTTTGTGGGCCATCGATCAACTTTTGTCACTACGATTGTGGATTACACTGTAGTTGTCCATTCTATACATGTACTTTCTATTGGATTTCGTGAACCTTCATTTTTTGTTGAGTTATATCTGCATTTAGGAAAATGCTTGTATTAGAGTTTTTGTCAGCCATCGATCACTTTTGGTGACTACGATTGTGGATTACACTGTAGTTGTGTATTCTATACGCATATTTTCTATCACCTTTTGCGAACCCTCATTTTTCGTTGAGTTATAGCCGCACTTAGGAAACCACTCATGTTTGAGATTTTGTGGGCCATTGACCAAATTTGGTTACTACAATTGTCGATTACACTATAGTCACTGAAGTTGATAGATGGCCTACGAAAATTGAAACAAGAGCGTTTTCCTAAAAGTGGCTATAACCCTAAAAAAAATGAATTTTCATGAGAGGCGATTAAAGATATGCATACAAAATGCTTAATTATACTACAATCTACAATCTTAGTCACCAAAGTTTATCGCCTTTAGTGAACCTTCATTTTTTGTTGAGTTATAATGCATTTAGGAAACTACTCGAGTTTGAGTTTTTGTGGGCCATCAATCAACTTTGGTGAATACGCTTGTGGAATACAGTGTAGTTGTGCATTCTATACGTGTATTTTCTATCCCCTTTCTTGAAACTTCATTTTTTGTTGAGTTATAGCCGCGTATAGGAAAACACTCGTGTTTGAGTTTTTGTGAGCCATCAATAGACTTTAGTGACTAGCATTGTCATTGCATTGTATTTGTCCATTTTGTACGCGTATTTCCAATGGCCTTTCGTGAACCTTGATTTTTTGTTGATTTACATCACCATTGAGGAAGCTCCTCGTGTTTGATTTTTCATGTCCCATCGATCAACTTTGGTCACTACAATTGTGGGTTGCACTATAGTTTACCATTCTGTATGAGTGTACCATCGATCAACTTTGGTGACTACGCTTGTGGATAAGACTGTAGTTGGGCATTTTATACCCGTATTTTCTATTACCTTTCACGAACCTTCATTTTTTGTTGAGTTTTTTTAGGCCATCGATCAACTTTGGTGACTACGATTGTGGATTGTACTGTAGTTGTGCATTCTCTATACATTTTTTTAATCACCTTTCAATAACGTTCCCTTTTTGTTGAGTTATAGCCATATATATCAAAACACTCGTGTTTGAATTTTCATTGGGCATTGATCAACTTTGGTGACTACAATTGTGGATTGCACTGTGCTTGTCCATTCTGTACAAGTATTTTCTACCGTTTTTCGTGAACCTTCATTTTTTGTTCAGTTATAGCCGCATTTATGAAACCGCTCTTGTTTGAGTTTTCGTGGGCCATTGATCAACTTATTGACTACGATTGTTGATTGCACTATAGTTGTGCATTATGAACGCTAATTTTCTATATCCTTTTGTGAACCTTTAGTTTTTGTTGACTTATAGCCGCATTTAGGAAACCGTTCGTTGCTGAGTTTTTGTGGGCCATTGATCAAATTTGGTGACTACGCTTGTGGATAACATTGCAGTTGTGCATTCTATATCCATATTTTCCATCGAATTTCATGAACCTTCATTTTTTCTCGAGTTATAACTGCATTTAGGAAACGACACATGTTAGAATTTTTGTGGGCCATCAATCAAGTTTGGTGATTACGATTATGGGTTGTACTGTAGTTGGGCATTACATACATGTATTTCCTATAGCCACACTTAGGAAACCGCTCGTGTTTTATTTTTCATCGGCCATCGATCAACTTTTGTGAGTACGATTGTGGACTACACTATAGTTGTGCATTCTATACATATATTTTCTATCACCTTTCGCGAACCTTCATTTTTCGTTTAGTTATAGATGCACTTAGGAAACCACTTTTGTTTGACTTCTCATGGGCCATCGATTAACTTTGGGGACTACTAATGTGGAATGTACATTAGTCATCCATTATGTACGTGTATTTTGTTTTGCCCTTCGCAAACCTTCATTTTTTGTTGAGTTATAGCCACATTTAGGAAACCACTCGTGTTTGAGTTTTTGTGGGCCATTGATCAATTTTGGTGACCACAATTGTGCACTGCACTATAGTTGTGCACTATAAACGGTAATTTTATATTTCCTATCAAGAACCTTAATTGTTTGTTGAGTTATAGCCGCATTTATGAAACCATTCATGTTTGAGTTTTTTTCGGGCATCGATCAACTTTGGTGATTACAATTGTGGATTACACTATAGTTTTCCATTCTATATACATATTTTTTATAGCCTTACACGAACCTTCATTTTTAATTGAGTTATAACCGCACTTAGGAAACTCCATGTTTTTTTACTTTTCGTAGGCCATTCATCAACTTTGGTGACTACGATTTGGATTGCACTATAGTTGTCCATTTTGTATGCATATTTTCAATCAGTTTTGGTGACTACGATTGTAAATGACACGTATTTGTGCATTCTATACACGAAATTGCTATCGCCTTGCGCAAACCTTCATTTTTTATTGAGATATAACAGCATTTTGGAAACCGCTCATGTTTGAGATTTTGTGGGCCATCGATCAACTTTGGTAACTAAAATTGTAGACGACATTGTTCTTGTGCATTCTATACACATATTTTCTATCGCCTTCCAGGAAGCTTCCCTTTTCATTGAGTTATAGACACACTTAGGAAACAAATCATGTTTGAGTTTTCATGGACCATCAATCAACTTTGGTGACTACAATTATGGATTGCACTGTTCTTGTTCATTCTATACTTGTACTTTCTATCAGCTTTTGTGAACCTTCATTTTTTGTTGAGTTATAGCCGACAAAGACTCAAACATCAGTAATTTGCTGATATCGGCTATATATAACTAAACAAAAAATGAAGGTTTGCGAAAGGTGACAGAAAATATGTCTATAGAGTGCAAAACTATAGTGCAATCCATAATCATAGTCACCAAACTTGATCGCCCACGACAACTCCAACACGAGCAGTTTCCTAAGTGCAGTTATAACTCGACGAAAAATGAAGGTTCGCGAAAGGCGTTAGAAAATATACGTAAAGAATGCAGAAATATATTGTAGTCCACAATCGTACTCACAAAAAATGCTCAAAAATATGCATAGAAAATGAACAAATACAATGCAATCCACAATCGTAGTCACCAAAGTTGATCGACACCCCACGAAAACTCAAAGATGAGCATTTTCCTAAATGCGGCTATAATTAAATAAAAAATGAAGGTTCCTATTAGGTGATTAAAAATATGGGTACAAAATGCAAAACTAGAGTATAATCCACAATCGTAGTCACCAAAGTTGATCAATGGCCTAAAAAAACTCATACTTCCAAATTGCGGCTCTAACTAAAAAAAAACAAAGGTTCACGAAATGCGATAGAAAATATGTGTAAAGAATGGAAAACTATAGTGCAATCCATAATTCTAGTCACCAAAGTTGATATATGGCCCACGAAAACTCAAACACAAGTGGTTTCCTAAATGCAGATATAACTCAACGAAAAAAGAAGGTTCGCAAAAGGTGATAGAAAATTTGCATATAGAATGCACAACTACAGTGTAAAATACAATCGAAGACACCAAAGTTGATTGATGTCCCATGAAAACTCAAACACGAGCATTTTCCCAAAAGCAACTATAACTGAACAAAAAATGAAGGTACGAAAAAGTTGATAGAAAAGACATGTAAAGAATGCACAACTATAGTGTAATCCATAATCATAGTCACCAAAATTGATCAATGGCCCACAAAAACTCAAACACAAGTGGTTTCCCAAGTTCAGCTATAACTCAATAGAAAATGAAGGTTAGCGAAAGGTCATAGAAAATATGCATATAAAATGCACAACTATAGTGTAATCCATAGCATAGTCACCAAAGTTGATCGATGAGCCACGAAAACTCAAACACGAGCAGATTCCTAAGTGCGGCTATAACTCAATGAAACATGAAGGTTCACAAAAGCCGATAGAAAATATGTGTATAGAATGCCAAACTATACTGTAATCCACAATGGTTGTCAGCAATTTGATCAACAGCCCACGAAAACTCAAACACAAGTGATTTCCTAAATGCAGTTATACTCAACAAAAAATGAAGGTTCATGAAAGGCGATTGAAAATATTAGTGTAGAATGCACAACTACACTATAGTCCACAATTGTAGTCACCAAAGTTGATTGATGGCCCACAAAAACTCAAACATGAGTGGTTTCTGAAATGCGGCTATAGGTTAAAAATAAATGAAGGTTCGTAAAAGGAGATAGAAAACACACGTATAGAGTCCACAACTGTAGTCTAATCCACAACCGCAGTCACCAAAATTTATCGATGACCCACAAAAACTCAAACAGGAATAGTTTTCCTGAATGTGGCTATAACTCAATAAAAAATGAAGGTTCACGAAAGGCGATAGAAAATATGCATATAGAATGCACAACTATAGTGTAATCCACAATCGTGGTCACCAAAGTTCATCAATGGACCAAAAAACCTAAAACACGAGCAGATTCCTAAGTGCAGCTATAACTCAATGAAAAAAGAAGGTTTGCAAAATCCAATAGAAAATATGCATATAGAATGTATAACAAAAGTATAATCGACAATTGTAGTCACCAAATTTGATCGATGGCCTACAAAAACTCAAGCACGAGCATATTCCTAAGTGCAGCTATAGCTAAAGAAAAAATGAAGGTTCATGAAAGCCGATAGAAAATACGCGTATAGAATGCACAACTATATTGTAATCCTCAATGCTTGTCACCAAAGTTGATTGATGTCCCACAAAAACTCAAAAATGAGTATTTTCCTAAATGCGGCTATAATTCAACAAAAAATGAAGGTTTGTGAAAGGCGATTAAAAATATGCGTACAAAACAACTAAACTACAATCCACCATCATAGTCACCAAATTTGATTAATTGGCAACAAAAGCTTAAACATTAGCGGTTTTCTAAATGGGGTTGTAACTCTACAAAAAACCAAGGTTCATTATAGGTGATGGAAAATACACGTGTAGAATGCACAACTACAGTGTAATCCACAAGCGTAGTCACAAAAGTTGATCGATGGCCCACAAAAACTCAAACACACGCAATTATCTAATTATGGCTACAACTCAACAAAAAACAAATGGTTTGGGAAAGGCAATAGATAATTAGCATTCATAATGCACAACTACTATGTAATTCACAATCATAGCCAACAAAGTTGACTAATGGCCGACGAAAATTCAAACACGAGCGATTTCCCAAATGCGTCTATAATGAGACAAAAAATGAAGGTGATAGAAAGGTGATAGAAAATACATGTATACAATGCACAACTACAATTTAATCCACAAGCGTAGACACCAATGTTGATAAATGGCCCATGAAAATTCAAATACGAGCGTTTCCGAAATGCGGCTATAACTCAACAAAAAATTAAGGTTTGTGAAAAGCAATTAAAAATATGCGTAAGGAATGCACAACTAGAATCCTATCCACAATCTTAGTCACCAAAGTTGATTGATGGCCCACAAAAACTCAAACATGAGCAGTTTCCTAAAAAATGAAGTTTCACGAAAGACGATAGAAAATATGTGTATACAATGCCCAACTACAATATAATCCACAATCGTAGTCACCAAAGTTGATCGATCACCCCGAAAAAACCCAAACAAGAGCGGTTTCCTAAATGTGGCTATAACTCAACAAATATTGAATGTTCGTGAAAGACATTTAAAAATATACATATAGAATGTAGAACAATATGGTACAATCCACAATCTTGGTCACCAAAGTTGATTGATGGCCCAGAAAAACTCAAACATGAGCGATTTCCCAAATGTGGCTATAACTCAACAAAAATGAAGGTTCACAAAAGGCGATAAAAAATATGTGTAGAATGTAGAAATACAGTGTAATCCATAATCATAGTCGCTAACGTTTATCGATCGCCCATGAAAACTCAAACACGAGTGGTTCTCTACATGCAGCTATAACTCAATGAAAAATGAAGGTTCACAAAATGTGATAGAAAATACATGTATATAATGGACAACTACCACAATCATAGTCACCAAAGTTGATCGATGGCCCATGAAAAACTCAAACACAAGTGATTTCCTAAGTGTGGCTATAACTCAATGAAAAATGAAGGTTCGCAAAAGGCGATAAAAAATATGTGTATAGAATGCACAACTACAGTGTAGTTGACAACCATAATAATAAAAGTTGATTGATGGCCCAAAAAAATTTGAAAAATGAGCATTTTCCTAAATGCGGCTATAACTCAACAAAAATGAAGCTTCATGAAAAATGATTAAAAATATGCATATAGAATGCATAACTACAATACAATCCACAATTGTAGTCACCAAAGTTTATTCATGGCCCAAGAAAAACTGAAACATGAGCATTTTCCTAAATGTGGCTATAACTCAACAAAAATGAAGCTTTGTTAAAAACGATTAAAAATATGCATATAGAATGCATAACTACAATACAATCCACAATTGTAGTCACCAAAGTTGATTGATGGCCCACAAAAACTCAAAAAAAATGAAGGATCACGAAAAGCAATAGAAAATACGCGTATAGAATGCACAACTACAATGTAATCCAGAAGCGTAGTCACGAAAGTTAATCGATGTCCCACAAAAACACAAACACAAGTGGTTTGCTAAATAGGGCTATAACTAAAAAAAAATGAAGTTTTTCGAAAGGCGATAGAAAATTAACATTCATAATACATAACTACAATGCAATCCAAAATCGTAGTCACCAAAGTTGATCGATGGCCCACGAATTCTCAAACATGAGCAGTTTTCTAAATACGGCTATAACTTAACATAATATGAAGGTTCACAAAAGGTGACAGAAAATACGTGTACAAAATGGACAACTACAGTGCAATCGGCAATCGTAGTCACCAAAGTTCGTCGATGGCCCACGAAAACTCAAACACGAGTGTTTTCCTAAATGTGACAATAACTCAACAAAAAATGAAGGCTCATGAAAGGCAACTAAAAATATGTGTACAGAATGCACAACTATAGTACAATCCAGAATTGTAGTCACCAAAGTTGATTGATAACCCACAAAAACCTAAAACATCAGCAATTTCCTAAAAGCAACTATAACTCAAGAAAAAGTGAAGGTTCACAAAAGGCAATAGAAAATACGCGTATAGAATGAACAACTACAGTGTAATCCACAATCGTAGTCAGTAAACTTGATCGATGGCCCACGAAAACTCAAATACGAGCAGTTTCCTCAATATGGCTATAATTCAACAAAAAATGAAGGTTCACAAAAGGTGAATAAAAATACACATACAAAATGGACAACTACAGTGCAATCCACAATCGTAGTCACCAAAGTTGATCGATAACCCATGAAAACTCAAACATGAGTGTTTTCCTAAATTATAACTCAACAAAAAATAAAGGTTTGTGGAAGGTGATTAAAAATATGCATAGAGAATGCACAACTATAGTACAATCCACAATCGAAGGTACCAAAGTTGGTCGATAGCCCACAAAAATCAACACATGAGCAGCTTCCTAAATGTGATATAACTCAACAAAAAATGAAGGTTCGCAAAAGGCGATAGAAAATACACATATAGAATGCACAATTATAGTGTAATGCACAAGCGTAGTCACCAAATTTAGTCGATGGCCCATGAAAAGTCAAACTCGAGTGGTTTACTAAATGCGGCTATAACTCAACCTAAAATGAAGGTTCACAAAAGGCGATAGAAAATCTGCGTATAGAATGGACAATTACAGTGCAATCCACAATCGCAGTCACCAAAGTTGATCGATGGCCCACGAAAACTCAAACGCAAGCAGTTTCCTAAGTGCGGCTATAACTAAACGAAAATGAAGGTTCGTGAAAGGCGATAGAAAATTCGCGTATAGAATGCACAACTACAATATAATCCACAATCATAGTCACCAAATTTGATCGATGGCCCACGCAAACTCAAACACGAGCGTTTTACTAAGTGGGCTTATAACTCAACAAATATTTTTGGGAAAATTGAAAATATAGGTTTTATACACGTGTATAGGATTTTTCATAGAAAATTCAAAAAAATTGCCTCTGTTAACTCTACTGCTTTTGCTTTTCAAAAAAATCTATCTTTTTCAAGAACAACTTTAAAAAAAAAAAACAAACAAACAATTTGTGTCTCTTTACAACATGATCATCTATAAAACCCATATTTTTGAATTTCCCAAAAAATATTCTTTCATACATACTATTTTTGAAAGGTTTTTGCATGTTGATGAAAATTTAGTTTTTCGAAAAAAGGACAATATGGGTCTACTCAGAACGAGAGTCTCTACAAAACCAATTTCTCATATTTTTCATAGAAAGATTCAAAATATTTGCTTTTGTTACCTCTACTGCTTCTACTCAAAAAAATCTATGTTTTTCAAAAACAACTTATTTTTTCAAAAAACGGACGATCTAAGACTCTTTAACATACGAGAACCTATAAAACCCATGTTTCGATTTTCCAAAAAAATATACCCGCATTTAGGAAACCGCTCATGTTTGAGTTTTTCTGGGCCATCAATCAACTTTGGTGACTACGATTGTGGATTGTACTATAGTTGTTCATTCTCTACACATTTTTTTAATCGCCTTTCACGAACCTTCATTTTTTGTTTAGTTATAGTTGCATTTAGGAAAACGCTCGTGTTTGAGTTTTTATAGGCCATCGTCAACTTTGGTGACTATGATTGTGGATTGTATTATAGTTGTCCATTGTATTTTCTATCACGTTTCCCAAACCTTCATTTTTTGTTGAGTTATAGCCGCATTTAGGAAACCGCTCATGTTTGAGTTTTTTTGGGCCATCGATCAACTTTGGTGAATACGATTCTGGATTGTACTGTAGTTGTGCATTTTGTACGCATATTTTGAATTGCCTCTCGTGAACCTTCATTTTTTATTGAGTTATAGCCACATTTATGAAAACGCTCGTGGTTGAGTTTTCCTGGGCCTCGTGTGCTAAAGAGAACCGGATCGTCCAATGTTTTCGAAAATAAGTTGCTTTTGAAAAAGTAATTTTTTTGAAATGTAGAAGTAGTAGGGGCAATATAGGCAATAGAGGCAATTTTTTTGAATCCTTTTATGAAAAATTTGAGAAATGAGTTTTGTAGAGTCATTTTGAGTAGACCCAGATCATCCATTTTTTGAAATACTCAATTTTCCCCAACAGGCAAGAACCCCTCAAAAATACAATCTACGATACAATTTATTTTTGGGAAAATCGAAAATATGGGTTTTATAAGGTGCTCATGTGCTGAAAGACCCAAATCATATTTTAAAAAAAAAAAAATTTGTCTTTGAAAAATATTGATTTTTTTAAAAAGTAGAAATAGGAGAGGTAATAGAGGAAATTCTTTTAAATATTTCTATGAAAAATCTGAGTAATAGATTTTGTAGAGAATGTTAATATGATTAGACCCATATCGTCTTTTTTTTGAAAATTGAAATATGGGTTTTATACGTGCTCGTGTGCTTAAGAGACCCACATTTCTATTTTTTGAAAAATAAGTTGTTCTTGAAACAAATTTTTTTTTGAAAAGTAGAAGCAATAGAGGTAACAGAGGCAAAAATTTTGAATCTTTTTTTGAAAAATATGAGAAATGAGTATTGTAGAGAATGTCGTTTTGAGTAGACCCATATCATGCTTTTTTCGAAAAACTAATTTTTCACCAACATGCAAGAACCCCTCAAAAATAGAATCTATGAAACAATTTTTTTTTGGGAAAAATCAAAATACGGGTTTTATAGTTGGTCATGTGCTCAAGAGACCCTGATCGTTTGTTTCTTTTAAAAAAAATTATTTTTGAAAAAGATAGATTTTTTCAAAAGTATAATTAGTAGACATAATAGAGGCAATTTATTTGAATCCTTCTATGAAAAATTTGAGAATGTCGTTATGAGAAGACCCAGATCGTCCTTTTATCAAAAAACTACGTTTTCACCAACATGCAAAAACCCCTCAAAAATAGAATCTAGGAAATAACTTTTTTTTGGAAAATTGAAAATATGGGTTTTATATAGGTGCCCATGTGCTAAAATGACCCAGATCGTCTGTTTTTTGAAAAAAATATTTGTTCTTTAAAAAGATAGTTTTCTTTGAAAAGTAGACGCAATAGAGATAACAAATACAATTTTTTTGAATCTTTTTATGAAAAATCTGACAAATGGGATTTGTAGAGAATGTCGTTCTGAGTAGACCCAGCTCGTCCTTTTTGCGGAAAACTAATTTTTCACCAACATCCAAGAACCCCTCAATAATAGAATCTACGAAACAATTTTTTTTTGCAAATCAAAAATATTAGTTTTATAGGCGTTTGTGTGCTAAAGAGACCTAGATCGTCCGTTTTTTGAAAAAGATAGATTTTTTTTTTAAGTAGAAACAATAGACGGAACATAGGAATTTTTTTTGAATTTTTTTATGAAAAATGGAATAAATGGGTTTTGTAGACAATGTCATTCTGAGTAGACCCATATCGTCCTTTTTTTCAAAAAAACTAATATCTCACCAAAATACAAGAAACCCTCAAAAATAAAATCTACGAATTTATTTTTTTTCGAAAAATTGATATATGGTTTTTATAGGTGCTCGTGTGCTAAAGAAACCCAAATCGTTTATTTTTTTTAATAGTAGAAGCAGTAGAGGTAACAGAGGTAAATTTTTTGAACCTCTCTATGAAACATCTAAGAAATGGTTTTTGTAGAGAATTTCGTTCTGAGTAGACCCAAATTTTTTTTTTTGAAAACCCAAATTTTCACCAACATGCAAGAACCCCTCAAAAATTGAATCGACGAAATAATTTTATTTGTGAAAATAAAAAAATATGGGTTTTATAGGTTCTCGAGAGCTAAAGACACCCAGATCATCCGTTTTTTAAAAAAATAAGTTGTTTTTGAAAAAGATAGACTTTTTTTGAAAAGTAGAAGTAGTAGATGTAAGAGGCAAATTTTTTGAATCTTTTTTTGAAATATCTGAGAAATGGGTTTTGTAAAGAAAGTCGTTCTGAGTAGACCTAGATCATCCTCTCTTCAAAAATCTTACTTTTCACCAACATGCAAGAACCCCTCAAAAATAGAATCTACGAAACATTTTTTTTCGGGAAAATAAAAAATATCGGTTTTATAGGTGCTCGTGTGCTGAAGAGACCCAAATCGTCCACTTTTTGAAAAAATATGTTTTTTCCTGAAAATGATTTTTTTTTTTGAAAAGTAGAAGCACTAGAGCTAGTAGAGGCAAAAATTTTCAATTTTTTTAATGAAAAATCTGAGAAATGGGTTTTGTAGAGAATAATGTCGTTCTGAGTAGAACCAGATTGTCATTTTTTTGAAAAACTAATTTTTCACCAACATGCAAGAACCCCTCAAAAGTCGAATCTACGAAACAATTTTATTTGGGAAAATCAAAATTATGGGTTTTATACGTGCTTGAGAGCTAAAGAGACCCAGATCATTCGTTTTTTTTAAAAATAATTTGTTCTTGAAAAAGATGTTTTATTTGAAAAGTAGAAGCAGTAGAGTTAATAGAGGCAAATTTTTTGAATATTTTTATCAAATATCTGAGAGATGGGTTTTTTAGATAATGTCATTTTGAGTAGACTCAACTCGTCCTTTTTTTGAAAAACTAATTTTTCACCAACATGCTTGTGGATTACACTATATTTGTGCATTTTATATGCCTATTTTCTATTGTCTTTCGTGAAACTTCACTTTTTGTTGAGTTATAGCCACATTTAGGAAACAACTCGAGTTTGATTTTTGTGAGCCATTGATCAACTTTGGTGACTACGATTGTGGATTGTACTCTAGTTGTGCATTTTGTACGCATATTTTTAATCACCTTTCACGAACCTTCATTTTTTGTTTAGTTATAGCCGCATTTAGGAAACCGCTTGTGTTTGAGTTTACATGGCCTGTCGATCAACTTTCATGACTACGCTTGTGGATTACACCGTATTTGTGCATTCTATATACATATTTTCTATTGTCTTTCACGAACCTTCATTTTTTGTTGAGTTATAGCCGCATTTAGGAAATCGCTCGTGGTTGAGTTTTCATGGGCTATCGATAAACTTTGGTGACTACGATTGTGGATTGCACTATAGTTATGCATTTTGAATGCATATTTTTAATCGCCTTTCATGAACCTTCATTTTTTGTTGAGTTAATTTAGGAAATCGCTCGTGTTTGAGTTTTTTGTCGGCCATTGATCAACTTTGGTGACTATGATTGTGGATTACACTCTAATTGTCCATTCTATATATGTATTTTCTATCGCCTTTTACGAACCTTCATTTTTCTTTTAGTTATAGCTACACTTAGGAAACTACCCGTGTTTGAGTTTTTGTGGGCCATCAATCAACTTTTGTGACTACGATTTTGGATTGCACTGTAGTTGTCCATTCTGTACATGCATTTTCTAGTCTTTCGTGAACTTTCTTTTTTTGTTGAGTTATACTCGCATTGAAGAAACTACTCGAGTTTGAGTTTTCGTGGGCCATCGATCAAGTTTCATGACTAAGATTCTGGATTGCACTATAGTTGTGCATTTTGTACACATATTTTTAATCTCATTGAACCTTTATTTTTTATTGAGTTATAGCCGCATTTAAAAAAATGCTCATGTTTGAGTTTTTTTGGGCCATCGATCAACTTTGGTGACTACGATTGTGGATTGTACTGCATTTCGGCATTTTGTACGTATATTTTTAATCGTCTTTCACGAACCTTCATTTTTTGTTGAGTTATAGCCTCATTTAGGAAAACGCACGAGTTTGAGTTTTCTTGGGCCATCTATCAACTTTAGTGACTACAATTGTTTATTGCACTGTAGTTGTCCATTTTCTACATGTGTTTTCTATCACTTTTTGTCAACCATCATCTTTTCATGAGTTATAGCCGCATTTACGAAATCGCTCGTGTTTGTGTTTTCATGGGCCTTCAATCAGCCTTGGTAACTACGATTGTGGATTGCACTATAGTGGTCCATTATGAACGCCAATTTTCTATCACCTTTTGTGAAGCTTTATTTTTGTTGAGTTATAGCCGCATTTAGGAAACCCCCCGTGTTTTAGTTTTTGTGGGGTATCGATAAACTATGGTGACTATGCTTGTGGATTACACACTAGTTGTGCATTGTATACACATATTTTCTATCGCCTTTCAAACCTTCATTTTTTGTTGACTTATAGCCACATTTAGGAAAACACTTGTGTTTGAGTTTTTGTGGGCCATCGATCAACTTTGGTGACTACGATAGTGGATTACACTATAATTGTGTATTCGACACATGTATTTTCTATCGCCTTTTGTGAACCTTCTTTTTTTGTTGAGTTATAGCTGCACTTAGGAAACCGCTCATGTTTGTGTTTTCATGAGCCATTGATCAACTTTGGTGACTACGATTGTGGATTGCAAGTAGTTGTCTATTTTGTACGTGTATTTTCTATGGCCTTTCTGGAACCTTAATTTTTTATTGAGTTATAGCCGCATTTAGGAAACCGCTGGTGTTTGAGTTTTTCGTGGGCCGATCAACTTTGGTGACCATTCGAGTTTGAGATTTCGTGGGCCATCAATCAATGTTGGTTACTATGATTGTGGATTACACTGTAGTTGTCCATTCTATACGTGTATTTTCTATCACATTTCGTGAACCTTCATTTTCTGTTGAGCTACAACTGCACTTAGGAAACCACTCGTGTTTGAGTTTTCATGGGCCACCGATAAACTTTGGTGACTACAATTGTGGATTGCACTATCTTTGTCTATTTTGTACGCGTATTTTCTATCGCCTTCCACGAACCTTCATTTTTTGTTGAGTTATAGCCATATTTAAGAAAATGCTCATGTTTGAGTTTTTGTGGGCCATTTATCAGCTTTGGTGACTATGATTGTGGATTAGACAGTAGATGCACATTCTATACACATATTTTCTTTCACCTTTTGTGAATCTTGATCTTTAGTTGAGTTATAGCCGCACTTAGCAAACTGCTCATGTTTGAGGTTTTGTGGTCCATCGATCAACTTTGGTGACTACAATTGTGGATTGCACTGTCCTTGTCCATTTTGTACGCGTATTTTCTATCGCCTTTAACGAACCTTCATTTTTTGTTGACTTATAGCCTTATTTAGGAAAATGCTCGTGTTTGAGCTTTTGTGGGCCATCTATTAGCTTTGGCGACTACGATTGTGGATTAGACAGTAGATGTGCATTCTATACACATATTTTCTATCACTTTTCGTGAACCTTCAATTTTTTTTGAGTTATAGCTGCAGTTAGTTAACCTTTCATGGTTGAATTTTTTTGGGCCATGAATCATTTTTGGTGACTAAGATTGTGGATTACACTATGGTTGTACATTCTATATGTGTATTTTCTATCGCCTTACGTGAACCTTCCTTTTTCGTTGAGTTATAGCCGCACTTAGGAAACCGCTCGTGTCTGAGTTTTTGTGGGCCATCGATCAACTTTGGTGTCTACGATTGTGGATTGCATTGTAGTTGTCCATTCTATACATGTATTTTCTATCACCTTTGGCAAACTTTCTTCTTTTGTTCAATTATAGCTGCATTTAGGAAACTGCTCAAGTTTGAGCTTTTGTAGGCCATCGATCAATGTTGGTGACTACGCTTGTGGATTGCACTGTAGTTGTCCATTTTGTATGTGTATTTTCTATCACCTTTCAAAAACCTTTTAGGAAATTGGTCGAGTTTGAGTTGTCATGGGAAATCGATCAACTTTGGTGACTACGTTTGTGAAATATATTGTAGTTCTATTTTTTATGCGCATATTTTCTATCGCCTTTCACGAACCTTCATTTTTTATTGAGTTATACTTGAGATTAAGAAATCAATCATATTTGTGTTTTCTTGGGCCATCGATCAACTTTGGTGACTACGATTGTGTATTGCACTATAATTGTCCATTCTCTAAGTGTACTTTCTATCGCCTTTCATGAACCTTCAATTTTTGTTAAGTTATAGCCGAATTTAGGAAACTGCTTGTGTTTGAGTTTTTGTGGGCCAGCGATTAACTTTGGTGAGTACGATAGTGGCCTGTATTGTAGTTGTGTATACTGTCTGCATATTTTTATTTTCTTTTCACAAAACTTCATTTTTCGTTGAGTTATAGTCGCACTTAGGAAACCGCTCGAGTTTGAGTTTTCGTGGGCCATTGATCAATTTTGGTGAGTACGCTTGTGGATTACACTGTAGTTGTGCATTACGAACACTAATTTTCTATACACATTTTTTGTTGAGTTATAACCGCATTTCAGAAACCCCTCATGTTTCAGATTTTTTTGGGCTATAAATCATCTTTCGTGACTACAATTATGGATTGTACTATAGTTGTGCATTTTGTACACATTTTTAATTGACTTTCACAAAATTTCATTTTTTGTTGAGTTATAGACGCATTTAGGAAACCGCTCATGTTTGATTTTTTGTGTGTCATCAATCAACTTTGGTGACTATGATAATGGATTACATTGTACTTGTACGATGGTTGTGCATTCTGTATGCATATTTTTAATCACCTTTCACGAACCTTCAATTGTTTTTTTTTACCTCTACTGCTTCTACTCAAAAAAATCTATGTTTTTCAAAAACAACTTATTTTTTCAAAAAACAGACGATCTGGGACTCTTTAGCATACGAGAGCACCAATAAAACCCATGTTTCGATTTTCCAAAACAATATTGTTTCGTGGATTCTATTTATGAGGGGTTCTTGCATGTTGGTGAAAAATTAGTTTTTTGAAAAAATGAAGATCTAGGTTTACCTAGAATGACATTCTCTACAAAACCCATTTCTCAAAATTTTCATAAAAATATTGAAAACATATGCCTTTGTACCTCTACTACTTTTCAAAAAAAATCTATCTTTTTCAAAAACAACTTTTTTTGTCAAAAAATGGGCGATTAGGGTCTCTTTAGCACTTGAGCACCTATAAAACCCATATTTTGATTTTCCCAAAAAAATTGTTTTATGGTTTCTATTTTTGAGGGGTTCTTGTATGTTTGTGAAAAATTAGTTTTTTGAAAAAAGGATGATCTAGGTCTATTCAGAACGACATTCTCTACAAAACCCATTGCTTAGATTTTTCATAAAAAGATTCAAAAAAATTGCTTTTGTTACCTCTACTGCTTCTACTTTTCAAAAATATTTATCTTTTTCAAGAACAACTTTTTTTTGTCAAAGAATGGAAGATCTGGGTCTCTTTAGCACATGAGTACCTATAAAACCCATATTTTTTGTTTTCCCAAAAAAAATGTTTCGTAGATTCTATTTTTGAGGGGTTCTTGCATGTTGGTGAAAAATAAGTTTTTCGAAAAAATGACAATCTGAGTCTATTCATAACAACATTGTCTACAAAACCCATTTCTCAGATTTTTCATAAAAAGATTCAAAAAGTTTGCCTCTGTATCTCTACTGCTTCTACTTTAAAAAAAAAACTATCTTTTTCAAAAACAACTTATTTAAAAAAAAAGACGGATGATCTACGTCTCTTTAGCTCTCAAACACCTATAAAACACATATTTTTGATTTTCCCAAATAAAATTGTTTCGTAGATTCGATTTTTGAGGGGTTCTTGCATGTTGGTGAAAAATTAGTTTATTTATCTAGGTCTACTCAGAATGACATTCTCTACAAAACCCATTTCTTAGATTTTTCATTAAAAGATTCAAAAGATTTACCTTTGTTACCTCTATTGCTTCTACTTTTAAAAATAAAACTATATTTTTCAAAAAACAAACGATCTGGGTCTCTTTAGCACACGCTCACCTATAAAAACCATATTTCAATTTTTCCAAAAGAAATTGTTTTGTAGATTCTATTTTTGAGGCGTTTTTGCATGTTGTTGAAAAATTAGTTTTTTGACAAAAGGACAATCTGGGTCTACTTAGATCGACATTCTCTACAAAAACCATCTCTCAAATTTTTCATAAAAAGATTCAAAAAATTTGCCTTTTTTACCTCCATAGCTTCTACTTTTCAAAAAAATCTATCTTATTCAAGAACAACTTATTTTTTCAAAATTCAGATGATTTGGGTCCCTTAAGGACACAAGTACCTATAAAACCCATATTTTCAATTTTCCCAAAAAAAATTGTTTCGTAGATTCCATTTTTTGAGGGTTATTGCATGTTGGTGAAATATTAGTTTTGTTTTAAAAAGGACGATTTGAGTCTACTCAGAATGACAGTCTACAAAACACATTTATCCCCTTTTTCATAAAAGGATTCAAAAAAATTTCCTTTGTTGCGTCTACTGCTTCTACTTTTCAAAAATATCTATCTTTTTCAAGAACTTATTTTTTTTTAAAATGGACGATCTCAGTCTCTTCATAACATAAACACCTATAAAACTGATATTTTCGCTTTTCCAAAAAATATTGTTGCATAGATTCTATTTTTGAAGGGTTCTTGCATGTTGGTGAAAATTTAGTTTTTCGAATAAAGGATGATCTGGGTCTACTCAGAACGACATTCTCTACAAAACCCATTTGCCAAATTTTTCATAAAAGGATTCAAAAAATTTGTCTCTCTTATCTCTACTTCATCTACTTTTCAAAAAAGTCTATCTTTTTGGAGAACAAATATTTTTTTCAAAAAACAAACGGTCTAGGTCTTTTTAGCACACAGGCACTTATAAAACCCATATTTTCGATTTTACCAAAAAAAAATGTTTCCTAGATTCTAATTTTTAGAGGGTTTTTGCATGTTGGTGAAAAATTAGTTTTTCGAAAAAAGGAGGATCTGGGTCTTCTCATAACGACATTCTCTACAAAACCCATTTATCATATTTTTCATAAAAAGATTCAAAAAAATTGCCTTTGTTACCTCTTCTGCTTCTACTTTTCAGAAAAATCTATCTTTTTCAAGAACAACTTAAAAAAAAAAAAATGGATGATGAAGGTCTCTTGAGCAAAAGAGTAACTATAAATCTATATTTCGATTTTCCCAAAAAAAAATTGTTTCATAGATTCTATTTTTGAGGGGTTCTTGCATGTTGGTGAAAAACTAGTTTTTCGAAAAGAGGATATGGGTCTACTCAAAACGACATTCTCTACAAAACTCATTTCTCATATTTTGCACAAAAAAATTCAAAAAATTTGCCTTCGTTACTTCTACTGCTTCTACTTTTCAAAACAATCTCTATTTCAAAAAAACTTATTTTTTCAAAAAACAAACGATTTGGGTCCCTTGAGCGCACGAGCACCTATAAAACCCATATTTTGATTTTCCCAAAACAAATTGTTTTGTGGATTCTATTTTTAAGGAGTTTTTGCATGTTGGTGAAAAATTAGCTTTTCAAAAAAATGACGATATGGGTCTAATCATAATAACATTCTCTACAAAACCCATTTCTCAAGTTTTTCCTAAAAAGATTTTTTAAAAATTCCTCTATTACCTCTACTACTTATACTTTTAAAAAAAACCAATCTTTTCCAAGAAAAAATTATTTCTTCAAACAATGGACGATCCGGGTCTTTCAGCACATGAGCACCTATAAAACCCATATTTTTGATTTTCCCAAAAATAAATTGTATCATAGATTGTTTTTTTGAGGGGTTCTTGCATGTTGGTGAAAATTTAGTTTTTCAAAAAATGGACGATCTGGGTCTACTCAGAACGACTTCTCTACAAAACTTATTTCTCAGATTTTTCATAAACAAGATTCAAAATATTTGCCTCTACTGCTTCTACATTTCAAAAAATGCTATCTTTCAAGAGCAACTTATTTTTTAAAACAACGGGCGATCTGCTTCTCTTTAGTAAACGATTCTATTTTCAAAAAATCCTATGTTTCAAGAGCAACTTATTTTTTCAAACAACGGGCGATCTGGTTCTTTAGCACACCTATAAAATCCATATTTCAATTTTCCCAAAAAAAATGTTTCGTAGATTCTATTTTTGAGGGGTTCTTGCATGTTGGTGAAAAATTAACTTTTCAAAAAAAGGACAATTTGCGTCTAATTAGAATAACATTCTCTACAAAACCCATTTCTCATATTTTTCAAAAAAGATTTAAAATTTTTACCTCTGTTACCTCTACTACTACTTTTCAAAAAAATCTGTCTTTTTCAAGAACAACTTATTTTATCAAAAACCGGACGATCTTGGTCTGTTGAGCACACAAGCACCTACAAAACCCATATTTTCGATTTTCCAAAAAACAATGTTTCATAGATTCTATTTTTGAGGGATTCTTGCATGTTGGTGAAAAATTACCTTTTCGAAAAAAGGACAATCTAGGTTTTCTCAGAACGACATTCTCTACAAAACCCATTTTTCATATTTTTCATAAAAAGATTAAAAAAATTTGCCTCTGTTACATCTTTTCAAAAAAATCTATCTTTTTCAATAACAAATAATTTCAGAAAACAGACGATCTAGGTCTCTTTAGCACACACCTATCAAACCCATATTTTCAATTTTCCAAAAAAAAAATTGTTTCGTAGATTCAATTTTTGAGGGGTTCTTACATGTTGGTGAAAAATTAGTTTTTCGAAAAAATGACGATTTGGGTCTACTTAGACTGATGGCCCACGAAAATTCAAACATGAGCATTTTCCTAAATGTGACTATACCTCAATAAAATATGAAGGTTCACAAAAGGCAATAGAAAATACATGTACAGAATGGACAATTACCATGCAATCCACATTCGTAGTCACCAAAGTTGATTCATGGTCCGTGAAAACTCAAGCGCGACCGGTTTCCCAAATGTAGCTATAACTCAACAAAAAATGAAAGTTCAAAAAAGGCGATAGAAAATACACCTAAAGAATGGACAACTACAGTGCAATCCAAAATCATAGTCGCCAAAGTTGATCGATGGCCCACGAAAATTAAAACACGAGTAGTTTCCTAATTGAAACGATAACTCAAAGATAAGTGAAGGTTCGCGAAAGCTGATAGAAAATACACGTATAGAATGCAAAAGTACAATGTAATGAAAATCCTAGTCACCAAAGTTGATCGATGGCCCAAGAAAACTCAACCACAAGCGTTTTCCTAAATGTGGCTATAACTCAACAAAAAATCAACGTTTGTGAAAGCCGATTAAACATATGCATACAGAATGCATAGCTACAGTACAATCCACAATCGTATTCACCAAAGTTCATAATGGCCCATAACAACTCAAACATGAGTTGTTTCCTGAATGCGGCTATAACTCACCAAAAACTTAAGGTTCGCGAAAGGCAATAGAAAATACGCAAATAGAGTGGACAACTATAATGCAATCTACAATTGTAGTCACCAAAGTTGGATCGATGGCCCATGAACACTCAAACACGAGCGTTTTCCTAAATGCGGCTATAATTAAACAAAGAATGAAGGTTCATCAAAGGTGATTAAAAATATGCATAGAGAATGCACAAATATAGTACAATCCACAATCGTAGCCACCAAAGTTGATTAATGGCCCAAAAAAACTCAAACTTGACTGGTTTCGTAATGCGGCATAACTCAACAAAGAATGAAGGTTCGTGAAAGGCGATAGAAAATACGTGTATATAATGAATAACTATAGTGTAATCCATAATCATAGTCACCAAAATTGATCGATGGCCCACGAAAATTCAAATACAAGTGGTTTCCTAAATGCGCCTATAACTCAACAAAATGTCAAGGTTCACAGAAGGTGATAGAAAATACGTGTATAGAATGGACAGCTACAGTGCAATTCACAATTGTAGTCACCAAAGTTGATCGATGACCTACGAAAACTGAAACACGAGTGGTTTCCTAAATATGGCTATAATTGAACAAAAAATGAAGGTTCGCTAAAAGTGATAGAAAATACGCGTATAGAATGCACAACAATAGTGTAATCCACAAGCATAGTCAACAAAGTTGGATCGATGACCGATGAAAACTCAAACTCAAGTGGTTTCCTAAATACGGCTATAACTCAACAAAAAATGAAGTTTCGGGAAAGGCGATAAAAAATACACATATAGAATGGAAAACTACAGTGTAATCTATAATCATAGTCACCAAAGTTGATAGCCCACGAAAACTCAAATACGAGTGTTTTCCCAAATGCGGCTGTAACTCAACAAAAATTAAAGATTCGTAAAATACGATTAAAAATATTCGTACAAAATGTACAACTACAAGTAAATCCACAATCGTAGTCATCAAAGTTGATTGATGGCCCACAACAACTCAAACATGAGCAGTTTCGTAAATGTGGCTATAACACACCAAAAAATGATGGTTCTCGAAAGGCGATAGAAAATATGCTTATAGAATGCACAACTACATTGTAATCCATAATCGTAGTCATCAAAGTTGATCGATGACTCACAGAAACTCAAACACAACGGTTTCCTAAATGCGTCTATAAGTCAACAAAAAATGAAATTCCTCGAAAGGCGATAGAAAATATGGTTATATAATTCACAACTACAATGTAACCCACAATCGTAGTCACCAAAGTTGATCGATGACTCACAGAAACTCAAACATGTAGTGGTTTCCTAAATGTGTCTATAAGTCAACAAAAAATGAAATTTCATGAAAGGCGATAGAAAATATGTGTATAGAATGCACAACTATAGTGTAATCCACAATGGAGGCAGCAGATAGAGCAGTGGGGGGCATATGATTGATCGAGATCCAAAGTCGGAGCAACTATATCCTTGGGCTGAAGGCTTCCTTCTGGGGCACCGAGGGTGAGGGAAGGAAAGGCTTTACAGGGGGTGTCACTGGATGGCCGCCCGGGTGTGGAAGGAATCAACGGCATCTTCGATATCAATATCGATATGGAATAGTGGGCGTGTGGGATGGGCCTCCCACCCACCCCGTCGATGTTGCTTCCAAATCTATGGACCCCGCCCGATGCTGCTACCGAGGCTATGGACCCCACCCAATGCTGCTAGAAAAAGCCATGGCATAGTCACCAAAATTGATCGATGGCCCGCAAAAACTAAAACTTGAGTAGTTTCATAAATGCGTGTATAATTGAACAAAAAACGAAGGTTCGTGAAAGGTGATAAAAAATATGCATATAGAATGTACAACTATATTGTAATCCACAATCATAGTCACCAAAGTTGATCGATGGCCAATGAAAACTCAAACACGAGCAGTTTCCTAAATGTGTCTATAACTCAACAAAAAATAAAGGTTCATGAAAGGCGATCGAAAATCAACATACAGAATGGAAAACTATAGTGCAATCCACAATCATAGTCACCAAAGTTAACCGATGGCCCACAAAAACTCAAACACGAGCGGTTTCCTAAATGCAGCTATAACTCAAAAAAAAATGAAGGTTTGTGAAAGGTGTTAGAAAATACGCATATAGAATACGCACTATAGTGTAATCCACAATCGTAGTCACCAAAGTTGATCAATGGCCCGCGAAAACTCAAATACGTACAATTTCCTAAATGTGGTTATAACTCAACAAAAAATAAGGGTTCGAGAAAGACAATAGAAAATTAATTTACAAAATGGACAACTATAGTGCAATCCAAAATCGTAGTCACCAAAGTTGATCGATGGCCCACGAAAGCTCAAACACGAGCGGTTTCCTATGTGTGGTTATAACTCAACGAAAAATGAAGGTGCATGAAAGGAAATGCAAAATACACGTATAAAATGCATAGCTACAGTGTAATCCACAATCGTTGTCACCAAAGTTGATCGATTTGTAGAGAAATGGATTTTGTAGAGAATGTCATTTTGAATAGACCCAGATCGTCCCGTTTTTGAAAAACTTATTTTTCACCAACATGCAAGAACCTCTCAAATATAGAATCTACGAAACAATTTTTTTTGGGAAAATAAAAAATATGGGTTTAATAGGTACTCGTGTGCTAAAGAGACCCAGATTTTCCATTCTTTGAAAAAATAAGTTGTTTTTTTTAAAAAAAAGATATTTTTGAAAAGTAGAAGTAGTAGAGGTAACAAAGGCAATTTTTATAAAATATCTCAGATGTGGGTCTTGTAGAGAATGTCGTTTTGAGTAAACCCAAATCATCCTTTTTTCGAAAAACTAATTTTTCACAAACATACTAGAACCCCTCAAAAAATAGAATCTATGAAACTATTTTTTTTGTGAAAATCAAAAGTATGGGTTTTATAGGTGCTCATGTGCTAAAGAGATTTAGATCGTCTATTTGTTTAAAAAGTAAGTAGTTCTTGAAAAAGATGGATATTTTTTAAAACTAGGAGTAGAGGTGACACAGGTAATTTTTTTGAATCTTTTTAGGAAAAATCTGATAAATGGGTTTTGTAGAGAATGTCGTTCTTAGTAAATCCAAATTGTCCTTTTTTCGAAAAAAACTTATTTTTTCACCAACATGCAAGAACCCCTCAAAAATAGAATCCACCAAACAATTTTTTTTGGGAAAATTGAAATATAGGTTTTATAGGTGCTTGTGTGCTCAAGAGACCATAATCGTCCATTTTTTGACAAAATAAGTTGTTGAAAAAGATAGATTTTTTTGAGAAGTGGAAGCAGTAGAGGTAGGTAACAAAGGCAAATTTTTTGAGTCTTTTTATGAAAATTTCGAGAAATAGGTTTTATAGACAATGTCGTTCTAAGTAGAGCAAGATCGTCCTTTTGCTGAAAAATAAATTTTTCACCAACATGCAAGAATCCATCAAAAATAGAATCCACGAAACAATTTTTTTTTGGGAAAATCGAAATATGGGTTTTATAGGTGCTCGTATGCTAGACCCAGATCGTCTGTTTTTTGAAAAAATAAGTTATTTTTGAAAAGGATAGATTTTTTTGAAAAGTATAAGTAGTAGAGGTATCAAAAGCAAATTTTTTGAATCTTTTTATGAAAAATCTGACCAATGGGTTTTGTAGAGAATGTCATTCTAAGTAGACCTAGATTGCCTTTTTTTCGAAAAACTAATTTTCACCAACATGCAAGAACCCCAGAAAAATAGAATCTACAAAACAATTCTTTTGGGATAAATAAAAAATATGGCTTTTATAAGTGCTCGCGTGGTAAAGAGACCCAGATCGTCTGATTTTAAAAAAAATAAGTTGTTCTTGAAAAAGATTGCTTTTTTTCAGAAGTAGTAGTAGAGGTAACAAAAAATGAAGGTTTGCAAAAGTCGATAGAAAATATCGGTACAAAATAGACAACTACAATGCAATCCACAATCGTAGTCACCAATGTTGATCGACGATAGAAAACTGAAACACGGGTAGTTTCCTAAGTGCGGCTATAAATCAATGAAAAATGAAGGTTCGCACAAGGTGATAGAAAATACATGTATAGAATGCACAACTACAGCGCAATCCACAAGCGTAGTCATCAAAGTTGATCGATGGCCCATGAAAACTCAAACAAGACCGTTTTCCTAAGTGTGTCTAAAGCTCAACAAAAAATGAAGGTTCACATAAAGCGATAGAATATTCGTTTATAGAATGCACAACTACAGTGTAATCCACAAGCATAGTCACAAAAGTTGATCGATGGCCGATGGAAACTCAAACTCAAACTGTTTCCTAAATGCGGCAATAACTCAAGAAAAAAATGAAGTTTTGTGAAGGGCGATAGAAAATACACGTATAAAATGCAAAACTATAGTGTAATCCAAAATCGTAGTCACCAAAGTTGATCGATGGCCCATGAAAACTCAAACACAAGCGATTTCCTCAAAATGGCTATAATGAGAAAAATGAAGGTTCGTTAAAGGCAATTAAAAATATTCATACAGAATGAAAAACTATAGTAAAATCCACAATCATAGTCATCAAAGTTGATCAATGTCCCATGAAAACTCAAACACGAGCCTTTTAATAAATGTGGCTATAACTCGACAAATAATGAAGGTTTGTGAAAGGCGATTAAAAATATGCGTATAGAATGTAGAACTATAGTACAATCCACAATCATTGTCACCAAATTTAATTGATAGCCCACAAAATCTCAAACATGAGCGGTTTCCCAAATGCGGCTATAACTCAACAATAATGAAGGTTCGCAAAAGGTGATAGAAAAAATGTGTGTAGAATATAGAAATAGAGTGTAATCCGCAATCGTAGTCACTAAAGTTGATCGATGGCCCACAAAAACTCAAACACGAGCTATAGGTGCTCGAGAGCTAAAGAGACCCAGATCATCCGTTTTTAAAAAAAATAAGTTGTTTTTGAAAAAGATAGTTTTTTTTAAAAGTAGAAGCAGAAGAGGTAATATAGGCAAATTTTTTGAATCTCTTTATGAAAAATCTGAGAAATGGGTTTTGTAGAGAATGTCATTTTGAGTAAATCCAGATCATCCTTTTTTTGAAAAACTAATTTTTCACCAACATGCAAGAACCCCTCAAAAATAGAATCTAGGAAACAATTTTTTTTGTGAAAATCGAAAATATGGGTTTTTATAGTTGCCCATGTGCTAAAAAGACCAGATTGAATTCATTTTTTTTTAAAATTATTTGTTCTTAAAAAAGATAGATTTTTTTGAAAACCAGAAGCAATAAAGATAACAGAGACAAATATTTTGAATCTTTTTATGAAAAATCTTAGAGATGGGTTTGTAGAGAATGTCATTCTGAGTAAACCCAGATCCTCTTCTTTTCAAAAAACTAATTCTTCACCAACATGCAAGAACCCCTCAAAAATAGAATCTACGAAACAAGTTTTTTTGGAAAAATCAAAATAAGGTTTTTATAGGAGCTCGTGTGCTAAAGAGACCCAGATCGTCCGTTTTTTTGAAAAAATAAATTATTCATGAAAAATATAGTTTTTTTTTTAAAACTAGAAGCAGTAGAGGTAATAGAGCTAAAAATTTTGAATCTATTTTATGAAAAATCTAAGAAATGGATTTTTTAGAGAATGTCATTTTGAGTAGACCCAGATCGTCCTTTTTCTTCAAAAAACTATTTTTTCACCTACATGCAAGAACCCCTCAAAAATTGAATCTACAAAACAATTTTATTTGGAAAAATTGAAAATATGGGTTTTATAGGTGTTCGGGAGCTAAAAAAGACCCAGATCATCTGTTCTTTAAAAAAATAAGTTATTCTTGAAAAAGATAGTTTTGTTTTCAAAGTAGAAGCAGTAGAGGTAACAAAGGCAAATTTTGTGAATCTTTTTATGTAAAATCTAAGAAATGGGTTTTGTAGAGAATGTCGTTCTGAATAGACCCAGATCGTCCTTTTTTAGAAAACTTATTTTCACCAAAATGCAAAACTCCTCAAAAATAGAATCTACAAAACAATTTTTTTTGGGAAAATAAAAAATATGGGTTTTATAGGTGTGCTAAAGAGACCCAAATCATCTGTTCAATGAAAAAATTAGTTGTTCTCGAAAAAGATAGATATTTTTCAAAAGTAGAAGAAGTAGAGGTAACAGAGGCAATTTTTTTGAATATTTTTATGAAAAATCTGAGAAACGGGTTTTTTAGGGAATGTCATTTTGAGTAAATCCAAATCATCCTTTTTTCGAAAAAGTAATTTTTCACCAACATGCAAAACCCCCTTCAAAAATAGAATCGATGAAACAATTTTTTTTTGCGAAAATTGAAATATGGGTTTTGTAGGTGCTCATGTGCTAAAAAGAACCATATTGTTGTTGTTTAAAAACATAAGTTGTTATGGGTTTTATAGGTGCTCATGTGCTGAAGATATTTTGATAATTTGTTTTTTGAAAAAATAAGTTCTTGAAAAAGATAGATTTTTTTGAAAAGTAGAAGATCAAAGGTAACAGAGGCAAAAATTTTGAATCTTTTTATGAAAAATCTAAAAAATGGGATTTTTAAAATATGTCATTTTGAGTAAATCCAGAACATCCTCTTTTCGAAAAACTAATTTTTCACCAACATGCCAGAACCCCTAAAAAGTAGAATCCACCTAACCATTTGTTTTGGGAAAATCGAAATATGGGTTTTCTAGGTACTCATGTGCAAAAGAGACCCAGATCTTCCGTTCTTTGAAAAAATAAGTTATTTTCAAAAAAGATAGATATTTATAAAGGTAGAAGCAGTAGAGGTAACAAAGACATTTTTTTTGAATGTTTTTCTGAAAAATCTGACAAATGGGTTTTATAGAGAATGTCGTTGTTAGTAGACCCAGATTCTTTTTTCGAAAAACTAAATTCTCACCAACATACAAGAACCCCTCAAAAATAGAATCTACGAAACAATTTTTTTTGGGAAAATTGAAATATGGGTTTTATAGGTGCTTGTGTGCTCAAGATACCCTAATCATCCATTGTTTGAAAAAAACTAGTTGTTTATGAAAAAGATTTACTTTTTTAAAAAGTAGAAGTAGTAGAGCTAGCAGAGGCAAATTTTTTGAATCTTTTTATGAAAAATATGAGTAATGGGTTTTGTAGAGAATGTCATTCTAAGTAGACCCAGATTGTCCTTTTTTCAAAAAACTTATTTTTCACCAATTTGCAAGAATCCCTCATAAATATAATCTACGAAACAATTTTTTTTGGGAAAAAATGAAAATATCAATTTTATAGGTGCTCGTGTGCTAAAGAGACGCAAATCATTCGTTTCTTGAAAAAATAAGTTTTTCTTCAAAAAGATAGATTTTTTTGAAAAGTAAAAGTAGTAAAGGTAATAAAACCAATTGTTGAGTTATAGCCGCATTTAAGAAAACGCTTGTGTTTGAGTTTTCATGGGCCATCAATCAACTTTGGTGACTACAATTGTGTATTGCACTATAGTTGTCCATTCTATAAGCGTTTGTTTTATCACCTTATGCGAACCTTCATTTTTTGTTGAGTTATAGCCACATTAAGGAAACCACTCATGTTTGAGTTTTTGTGAGCCATCATTCAACTTTGGTGAATACGATTGCGGATTGTACTGTAATTGTGCATTCTGTACGTATACTTTTAATCACCTTTCGGGAACCTTAATTTATATTTTTCGTTCTAGCCGCATTTAGGAAAACACTCATGTTTGAATTTTTATGCGCCATCGATCAACTTTGGTGACTACAATTGTGGATTACACTATAGTTGTGCATTCTATACGCGTATTTTCTTCACTTTCCGAGAACCTTCATTTATCTTTGAGTTATAGGTCCAATTAGGAAACTACTTTTGTTTGAGTTTTCGTCGGCCATTGATCAACTTTGGTGACTACAACTGTGGTTTACACTGTAGTTGTCCATTCTGTAAGTGTATTTTCTATCAGCTTTTGTGAACCTTCATTTTTTGTTGAGTTATAGCCACATTTAGGAAACCGCTCGAGTTTGAATTGTCATGGGCCATCAATCACTTTGGTGACTACACTTATGGATTATATTGTAGTTGTGTAATCTATACACGTATTTTCTATCGCCATTCGAGAAACTTCATTTTTTTTTCAGTTATAGCCACATTTAGGAAACTACTCGTGTTTGAGTTTTCGTGGACTATCAATCAACTTCGGTGACTAAGAATGTGGATTGCACTATAGTATTCCATTCTGTACGTGTATTTTCTATTGCCTTTTGTGAACCTTCTTTTTTTCGTTAGTTATAGTTGCATTTAGGAAACCGCTCATTTTTGAGTTTTCGTTGGCCATCGATCAATTTTGGTGACTACGATTGTAGATTGCACTGGAGTTGCCCATTCTGTACGTGTATTTTCTATTGCTTTTCACGAACCTTCATTTTAAGTTGAGTTATAGCCCCATTTAGCAAACTGCTTGATTTTAAGTTTTCATGGGCCATTTATCAACCATGGTGTCTACGCTTGTGGATTACACTATAGTTGTGCATTCTATAGGTGTATTTTCTATCGCCTTTTGTGAACCTTCATTTTTAATTGAGTTATAGAAGCATTTATGAAACCGGTCGTGTTTGAGTTTTTTGTGGGCCATCAACAAACTTTGGTGACTATGATTGTGGATTACACTGTAGGCGTGCATTCTATACACGTATTTTCACGAACATGCAAGAACCCCTCAAAAATAAGTTGTTTTCTTGAAAAAGATAGATTGTTTGAAAAGTAGAAGCAGTATAGGTAATACAGGCAAATTTTTTGAATCTTTTAATGAAAAATATGAGAAATGGGTTTTGTAGAGAATGTCGTTCTAAGTAAACCTAGTTCGTCCTTTTTTTGAAAAACTATTTTTCACGAACATCTAAGAACCCCTCAAAATAAGAATCTATGAAACAATTTATTTTTGGGAAAATAAAAAATATAAGTTTTATAGGTGCTCATGTGCTGACAGACCGAAATCGTCCGTTTTTTGAAATAGATTGATTCTTTTGAAAAGTAGTAGTAGAGGTAACAGAGGGAAAAAATTTAAATCTTTTTATGAAAAATCTGAGAAATGGGTTTTGTAGAGAATGTTATTATGATTAAACCCATATCATCTTCTTTTCGAAAAACTAATTTTTCACCAAAATGCAAGAACTCAAAAATTGAATTTTTCACCGCACTTAGGAAACCTCTCATTTTTGAGTTTTCATGGGCTATTGACCAACTTTGGTTACTACAATTGTGGATTACACTATAGTTGTGCATTCTATATGCATATTTTCTCTCACGAACCTTCATTTTTTGTTGAGTTATAGCCGCATTTAGGAAATCTGCTTGTGTTTGAGTTTTTGTGGGCCATCGAGCAACTTTGGTGACTACGTTTTTCGATTACAATGTAGTTGTGCATTCTATACACGTATTTTCTATCCCCTTTCGTGAACCTTCATTTTTTATTGAATTGTAGCCGCAAATCGAAAACCACTCATGTTTGAGTTATAGCACCATTTAGGAAACTACTTGAGTTTGAGTTTCTCGTCAGGCATCGATCAACTTTGGTAACTACGTTTGTTGATTGCACTGTTGTTGTGCATTCTATACGCGTATTTTCTATTGCCTTTTGTGAACCTTAATTTTTTGTTGAGTTGTAGCCACATTTAAGAAACCGCTCTTGTTTGAGTTTTTTGGGGCCATCGATCAACTTTTATGACTAAGACTGTGGATTACGCTGTAGTTGTGGATTGTATAGACTTATTTTCTTTCGCCTTTCATGAAATTTCCTTTTTTGTTGAGTTATAGCTGCATTTAGGAAACCTCTCATGTTTGAGTTTTTGTGGGCCATCAATCTATTTTGGTGACTAGTATTGTGGATTATCCTTTAGTACCTCTGTACGCATATTTTAAATTACTTTTCACAATCCTTCATTTTTTGATGAATTATAGGTACATTTATGAAAGTGCTCATGTTTGAGTTTCTGTGGGCCATTGAACAAATTTGGTGACTATGATTGTGGATTACACTGCAGTTGTTCATTTTTGATGTGTATTTTCTATCGCTTTTTGCGAACCTTCATTTTTCATTGAGTTATAGCAGTACTTAGGAAACTGCTCGTGTTTCAGTTTTCATGGGCCATCAATGAACATTGGTGATTGTGGATTGCACTGTAGTTGTCCATTTTGTATGTGTAGTTTCTATCGCCTTTCGTGAACCTTCATTTTTTGTTGAGTTGTAGCCGCATTTAAGAAAACACTCGTGTTTGAGATTTCGTGGGCTATTGATCAACATTGGTGACTACGATTGTGGATTACACTATAGTTGTGCATTCAATACATGTATTTTCTAGGTGCACTTAGGAAACTGCTCATGTTTGACGATGAACTTTGGTGACTACGATTGTGGATTGCATTGTAGTTGTCCATTTTATACGTGTATTTTCTATCACCTTTAGTGAACCTTCATTTCTTGTTGAGTTATAATTGCATATAGGAAATCTCTCGAGTTCGAGTTTTTGTGGGCCATCGATCAAATTTGCTGAATATGCTTGTGGATTACACTATAGTTGTTCTTTCTATACACGTATTTTTTATCGCCTTTCTCGAAACTTCATTTGGGTTGAGTTATAACTGTATTTAGGAAACCACTCATGTTTGAGTTTTTTTGAGTCGTTCATCAACTTTAGTGACTAGGATTGTGGATTACATTGTAGTTGTCCATTTTGTATGCGTATTTTCTATCGCCTTTTGTGAACCATCATTTTTTCTTCAGTTATAGCTGCATTTAGGAAACCGCTCGTGTTTGAGTTTTCATGGGCCATTGACCGACTTTGTGTCTACGATTGTGGATTACACTGTAGTTGTGCATTCTATATATATATATATATTTACTCGCCTTTCATGAACCTTCATTCTTTCTTGAGTTATAGTCGCATTTAGGAAAACCACTTATGTTTGTGTTTTTGTGGGTCATCAATCAACTTTGGTGACTACGATTATGGATTGTGCATTTTTTATGCATATTTTTAATCGCCTTTCACGAACCTTCATTTTTTTTGAGTTATAGCTGTATTTAGAAAAAGACTCGTGTTTGAGTTTTCGTTGGCCGTCAATCAACTTTGGTGGCTAGGATTATGCATTACACTATAGTTGTGCATTGTATAGACATATTTTCTATCACCTTTCACAAACCTTCATTTTTCATTGAGTTATAGCCACACTTAGGAAACCGCTCGTGTTTCAGTTTTCATGGCCCATCTATTAACTTTGGTGACTATGATTGTGGATTACACTATAGTTGTGCATTCTATTAACGCATATTTTCTATCACCTTTTACGAACCTTCATTTTTCGTTTAGTTATAGCTGCACTTAGGAAACACTCACGTTTGAGTGTTCGTGGGAAATCGATCAACTTTGGTGACTACGATTGTTGATTGCATTAGAGTTGTCCAATCTGTACATGTATTTTCTATTGCCTTTCGTGAAACTTCCTTTTTCATTGACTTATAGTTTCATTTAGGAAACTGCTCGTATTTGAGTTTTCCTGGTCCATCGAACAACTTTGGTTACTACGGTTGTCGATTGCACTATAGTATTCCATTATGTATGCGTATTTTCTATCACCTTTTGCGAACCTTCATTTTTTTATTGATTTATAGCTGCATTTAGGAAACTGCTTGTGTTTGAGTTTTCGTGGGCCATTGATCAACTTTGGTGGGTTACACTGTAATTGTACATTCTATATACGTATTTTCTATTGCCTTTCGCGAACCTTCATTTTTAGTTGAGTTATAGCCACATTTAGGAAACCACTCATGTTTGAGTTTTTGTGGGCCGTCAATTAGCTTTCGTGACTATGATTGTGGATAGTACGTTTACACTGTAGTTGTGCATTCTATACGCGTATTTTCTATTGTCTTTCATGAGCCTTCATTTTTTCTTGAGTTATCAGTTAACTTTGGTGACTATGATTGTGGATTATACTGTAGTTGTCCATTATGTACGCTTATTTTTGGTCACCTTTCATCTTTTTGTTGAGTTATAGCCACATTTAGGAAACCGCTCATATGAGAGTTTTTGTGGGCCATCGAAAAAATTTGGTGAATACGATTGTGGATTACACTATAGTTATTTATTCTATACACGTATTTTCTATCGCCTTTCGCGGACCTTCTTTCTTTGTTGAGTTATAGCCGCATTTAGGAAACCGCTCATGTTTGAGTTTTCTGAGCCATCAATCAACTTTGGTGACTATGATTTTGGATTGTACTAAAGTTGTTCATTCTCTACGTATTTTTTTAATCGCCTTTCACGAACCTTCATTTTTTGTTTAGTTATAGCTGCATTTAGGAAAACGCTCGTGTTTGAGTTTTTATAGGCTATCATCCACTTTGGTGACTACGATTGTGGATTGCATTATAGTTGTCCATTCTATATGTGTATTTTCTATCATGTTTCACAAAACTTCATTTTTTGTTGAGTTATAGTTGCATTTAGGAAACCGCTCATGTTTGACTTTTTTGGGCCATCGATCAACTTTGGTGAATACGATTGTGGATTGTACTGTAGTTATGCATTTTGTACACATATTTTGAATCACCTTTAATGAACCTTCATTTTTTATCGAGTTATAGCCACATTTATGAAAAAATGCTTGTGGTTGAGTTTTCCTAGGCATCGTGTGCTAAAGAGAAGCGGATCGTCCAATGTTTTCGAAAATAAGTTGCTTTTCAAAAAGTGATTATTTTGAAATGTAGAAGCAATAGAGGCAAATTTTTTGAATCCTTTTATGAAAATTCTGATAAATGAGTTTCATAGAGTCATTTTGAGTAGACCCAGATCGTCCACTTTTTGAAATACTCAATTTTCACCAACATGCAAGAACCCCTCAAAAATACAATCTACGATACAATTTATTTTTGGGAAAATCAAAAATATGGGTTTTATAAGGTGCTCATGTGTTGAAAGACCCAAATCGTCTTTTTTAAAAAAAAAAAAATTGTTTTTGAAAAATATTGAGTTTTTTAAAAAGTAGAAGTAGTAGAGGTAACAGAGGAAATTCTTTTAAATCTTTCTATGAAAAATCTGAGTAATAGATTTTGTAGAGAATGTTAATATGATTAGACCCATATCGTCTTTTTTTCGAAAAGCTAATTTTTCACCAACATGCAAGAACTCCTTAAAAATAGAACCACTAATCAATTTCTTTTGGGAAAATCGAAATATGGATTTTATAGGTGTTCGTGTGCTCAAGAGACCCACATTTCCATTTTTTGAAAAATAAGTTGTTCTTGAAACAAAGATTTTTATGAAAAGTAGAAGTAGTAGAGGTAACAGAGGCAATTTTTCTGAATCTTTTTTTGAAAAATATGAGAAATGAGTTTTGTAAAAAATGTCGTTTTGAGTAGACCCATATCTTCCTTTTTTCGAAAAACTAATTTGTCACCAACATGCAAGAACCCCTCAAAAATAGAATCTATGAAACAATTTTTTTTTGGGAAAAATCGAAATACGGGTTTTATAGTTGGACATTTTTTAGAGAATGTCGTTCTAAGAAGACCCAAATCGTCCTTTTTTCAAAGAACTAATTTTTCACCAACATACAAAAACCCCTCAAAAATAGAATCTAGGAAATAATTTTTTTTTAGAAAATCGAAAATATGGGTTTTATATAGGTGCCCATGTGCAAGAAAAACCCAAATCGTCTATTTTTTGAAAAAAAATATTCGTTTTTTAAAAAGATAGTTTTTTTTTAAAAGTAGACGCAGTAGAGATAATAAAGACAATTTTTTTGAATCTTTTTATGAAAAATCTGACAAATGGGATTTGTACAGAATTTCATTCTGAGTAGACCCAAATCATCCTTTTTATGGAAAACTAATTTTTCACCAACATCCAAGAACCCCTCAATCATAGAATCTACGAAACAAATTTTTTTTGAAAATCAAAAATATCAGTTTTATAGGTGTTCGTGTGCTAAAGAGACCTAGATCGTCCGGTTTTTGAAAAAATAAGTTTTTGAAAAAGATAGTTTTTTTAAAAAAAGTAGAAACAATAGACGTAACATAGGAATTTTTTTTGAATTTTTTAATGAAAAATGGAATAAATGGGTTTTGTAGACAATGTCATTCTGAGTAGACCCAGATCGTCCTTTTTAAAAAAAAACTAATATTTCACCAAAATACAAGAACCCCTGAAAATAAAATCTACGAAACAATTTTTTTTGGAAAAATCGACATATGGTTTTTATAGGTGCTCGTGTGCTAAAGAGACCCAAATCGTTTGTTTTTTGAAAAAATAAGTTATTTTTGAAAAAGATAGTTTTTTTTTTTAATAGTAGAAGCAGTAGAGGTAACAGAGGTAAATTTTTTGTATCTTTCTATGAAACATTTAAGAAATGGTTTTTGTAGAGAATGTCGTTCTGAGTACACCCAATTTTCTTTTTTTTGAAAACCCAAATTTTCACCACCATGCAAGAACCCCTCAAAAATTGAATCCAGGAAACAATTTTATTTGTGAAAATAAAAAGTATGGGTTTTATAGGTTCTCGAGAGCTGAAGAGACACAGATCATCCATTTTTTTAAGAACATAAGTTATTTTTGAAAAAGATAGACTTTTTTTGAAATGTAGTAGTAGAGGTAAGAGGCAAATTTTTTGAATCTTTTTTTGAAATATCTGAGAAATGGGTTTTGTAGAGAATGTCGTTCTGAGTAGACCTAGATCGTCCTCTTTTCGAAAATCTTATTTTTCACCAACATGCAAGAACCCCTCAAAAATAGAATCTACGAAACAATTTTTTTCGGGAAAATAAAAAATATCGGTTTTATAGGTGCTCGTGTGCCGAAGAGACCCAAATCATCTATTTTTTGAAAAATAAGTTTTTTCTTGAACAAGATACAATTTTTTTGAAAAGTAGAAGCACTAGGCAAAATTTTTGAATTTTTTTTATGAAAAATATGAGAAATAGGTTTTGTAGAGAATAATGTCGTTCTTAGTAGAACCAGATCGTCGTTTTTTTGAAAAACTAGTTTTTCACTAACATGCAAGAACCCCTCAAAAATTGAATCTACGAATCAATTTTATTTGGGAAAATCAAAATTATGGGTTTTATACGCACTTGAGAGCTAAAGAGACCCAGATCATTCATTTAAAAAAAAAAAAATTGTTCTTGAAAAAATAGTTTTATTTAGAAAGTAGGAGTAGAGGTAATAGAGGCAAATTTTTTGAACGTTTTTATCAAATATCTGAGAAATGGGTTTTTTAGAGAATGTTGTTTTGAGTAGACCCCTCAAAAATCGAATCTATGAAACAATTTTATTTGGGAAAATCAAAATTATGGGTTTTATACGTGCTTGAGAGCTAAAGAGACCCAGATCATTTGTTTTTTTAAAAAATAATTTGTTCTTGAAAAAGATAGTTTTATTTGAAAAGTAGAAGTAGTAGAGGTAATAGAGGCAAATTTTTTGAATGTTTTTATCAAATATCTGAGAAATGGGTTTTTTAGAGAATGTCGTTTTGAGTAGACTCAGCTCGTCCCTTTTTTCAAAAACTAATTTTTCACCAGCATGCTTGTGGATTACACTGTATTTGTGCATTATATATGCCTATTTTCTATCGTCTTTCGTGAAACTTCACTTTTTTTTGAGTTATAGCTACATTTAGGAAACAACTCGAGTTTCAGTTTTGTGAGCCATTGATCAACTTTGGTGACTACAATTGTGGATTGTACTCTAGTTGTGCATTTTGTATGCAAATTTTTAATCACATTTCATGAACCTTCATTTTTTGTTTAGTTATAGCCGCATTTCAGAAACCACTTGTGTTTGAGTTTACATGGCCTGTCGATCAACTTTCGTGACTACACTTGTGGATTACACTGTATTTGTGCATTCTATATGCATATTTTATATCGTCTTTCATTAACCTTCATTTTTTGTTAAGTTATAGACGCATTTAGGAAACCACTCGTGGTTGAGTTTTCATGGGCCATCGATCAACTTTGGTAACTACAATTGTGCATTGCACTGTAGTTATGCATTTTGTACACATATTTTTAATCGCCTTTCATGAACCTTCATTTTTTGTTGAGTTAATTTAGGAAATCGCTCGTGTTTGAGTTTTTCGTCGGCCATTGATCAACTTTGGTGACTATGATTGTGGATTACACTATAATTGTGTATTCTATATGTGTATTTTCTATCGCCTTTCATGAACCTTCATTTTTCTTTTAGTTATAGCTGCACTTAGGAAACTGCCTGTGTTTGAGTTTTTGTGGGCCATCGATCAACTTTTGTGACTACGATTTTGGATTGCACTGTACTTGTCCATTCTGTACATGCATTTTCTATAGTCTTTTGTGAACCTTCCTTTTTTGTTGAGTTATACCCGCATTTAAGAAACTGCTCGAGTTTGAGTTTTCGTGGGCCATCGATCAACTTTCGTTACTAAGATTCTGGATTGCACTATAGTTGTGCATTTTGTACACATATTTTTAATTGCATTGAACCTTTATTTTTTATTGAGTTATAGCCGCATTTAAAAAAACGCTCATGTTTGAGTTTTTTTGGGCCATCGATCAACTTTGGTGACTATGATTGTGGATTGTACTGTATTTGGGCATTTTGTACGTATATTTTTAATCGTCTTTCACGAACCTTCATTTTTTGTTGAGTTATTGCCTCATTTAGGAAAACGCACGAGTTTGAGTTTTCTTAGGCCATCTATCAACTTTAGTGACTACAATTGTTTATTGCACTGTAGTTGTCCATTTTGTACACGTATTTTCTATCACTTTTTGTCAACCATCATCTTTTCATGAGTTATAGCCGCATTTACGAAACTGCTCGTGTTTGTGTTTTCATGGGCCTTCAATCAGCCTTGGCAACTACGATTGTGGATTGCACTATAGTGGTGCATTATGAACGCCAATTTTCTATTGGCTTTCGCGAAGCTTTATTTTTTGTTGAGTTATAGCCACATTTAGGAAACCCCCTGTGTTTTAGTTTTTGTGGGGTATTGATAAACATTGGTGACTATGTTTGTGGATTACACACTAGTTGTGCATTCTATACACGTATTTTCTATCGCCTTTCACAAACCTTCATTTTTTGTTGACTTATAGCCGCATTAAGGAAAGCACTTGTGTTTGAGTTTTTGTGGGCCATCGATCAACTTTGGTGACTACGATAGTGGATTACACTGTAATTGTGCATTCGACACAGGTACTTTCTATCGCCTTTCATGAACCTTCTTTTTTTGTTGAGTTATAGCTGCACTTAGGAAACCGCTCGTGTTTGTGTTTTCATGAGCCATTGATCAACTTTGGTGACTACGATTGTGGATTGCAAGTAGTTGTCCATTATGTACATGTATTTTCTATGGCCTTTCTGGAACCTTAATTTTTTATTGAGTTATAGCCGCATTTAGGAAACCGCTGGTGTTTGAGTTTTTCGTGGGGGTATGTGCAGAATCATGATGGGCCAAAGAGTGGAAATATGATGGGTATGTGGCTGATGATTATTTTTTTACCCAAAATTGATGAAATGAAAAGGGTTTTTAAAGGAGATTCTCAGATTTCCACCAATATAAATTATGCTTTACTTTGAATTTAATAAGTATTATTCATTTTCTATTCAAATTATGACTAAAGTCCTGATTGATAGGACGATTGAAAAACTTCTATAGCTTTCAAATGGTATCACATTTTTTGAATCCAAAACATGCATCACATTCTATGCTTCACATACTATAGGATTAAAAAAATAAAAATTGAATTTCATGAAGTTTTGACCAAGTTAAGGTGGTCAAACTTACAAGTTTTTATATTTTTTAAAAAGTTTTAATCAAAAATTCATAATTAATTATTTACTTGGAAAAAAATTACAAAAAAATATGCATCACATTGGGGCATGAGTCCTCTACTTATATTTAAAATATTATAAAAAACTGTTATCATTTATTGTGGTTTGGATGGTCAGACAGACACCTACTTCTTATTTTTACCTTGAAATTTAAGTACCACTGCATTGAAATTTCAAATCTTCACCAAAAACATTTTTAAAAAAAAAACCAAACCTAGTAGTTTAGAAACTAAATTCAATTTTCTATAGATTTTATTTTTACATATTTTTAAAATAATATAGATAACTTATTCAAATTTTTGCGTCAAGTTGCCTAACTCTGACTTTCCTGAATTTTTTGCCACTTAAGGGCCTGTTTTTTCCATGATGATCTTGCACATACCCGTGGGCCGATCAACCTTGGTGACTATGTTTGTCAAATATACTGTAGTTGTTTATTCTATACACTTGTTTTGTATTGTCTTTCGTGAACCTTCATTCTTTGTTCAATTATAGCCACATTTAGGAAACCGCTCGACTTTGAGATTTCGTGGGCCATCGATCAACATTGGTTACTATGATTGTGGATTACACTATAGTTGTCCATTCTATACGTGTATTTTCTATCACATTTCGCGAACCTTCATTTTTTGTTGAGTTACAACTGCACTTAGGAAACCACTCGTGTTTGAGTTTTCATGGGCCATCGATAATTGGTGACTACAATTGTGGATTGCACTATCCTTGTCTAGTTTGTACGCGTATTTTCTATCGCCTTCCGCGAACCTTCATTTTTTCTTGAGTTATAGCCGTATTTAAGGAAATGCTCGTGTTTCAATTTTGGTGGAACATCTATCAACTTTGGTGACTACGATTATGGATTAGAGAGTAGATGCACATTCTATACACATATTTTTTATCACCTTTTGTGAACCTTGATCTTTAGTTGAGTTATAGCCGCACTAAGCAAACTGCTCATGTTTGAGGTTTTGTGGTCCATCGATCAACTTTGATGACTACAATTGTGGATTGCACTATCCTTCTCCATTCTGTACGCATATTTTCTATCGCCTTTAACGAACCCTCATTTTTTGTTGACTTATAGCCAAATTTAGGAAAATGCTCGTGTTTGAGCTTTTGTGGGCCATCTATCAGCTTTGGCGACTATGATTGTGGATTAGACAGTAGATGTGCATTCTATACGCATATTTTCTATAACCTTTCACGAACTTTCAATTTTTGTTGAGTTATAGCTGCATTTAGTTAACCTTTCATGGTTGAATTTTTTTGGACCATGAATCATTTTTTGTGACTAAGATTGTGGATTACACTATAGTTGTACATTCTATATGCGTATTTTCTATGGCCTTACGCGAACCTTCATTTTTCGTCGAGTTATAGCCGCATTTAGGAAACTGCTCGTGTTTAAGTTTTTCTGGGCCATTGATCAACTTTGGTGTCTACGATTGTGGACTGCATTGTATTTGTCCATTCTATACACGTATTTTCTATCGCCTTTCACAAACTTTCTTCTTTTGTTCAATTATAGCTGCATTTAGGAAACCGCTCGAGTTTGAGTTTTCGTAGGCCATCGATCAACGTTGATGACTACGCTTGTGGATTGCACTGTAGTTGTCCATTTTGTACGTGTATTTTCTATCACCTTTCAAGAACCTTTTAGGAAATTGGTCGAATTTGAGTTCTCGTGGGCAATCAATCAACTTTGGTGACTACGTTTGTGAAATATATTGTAGTACTATTTTTTATACGCGTATTTTCTATCGCCTTTCACGAACCTTCATTTTTTGTTGAGTTATACTTGAGATTAAGAAATCGCTCGTATTTGTGTTTTCTTGTGCCATCGATCGACTTTGGTGACTACAATTGTGTGTTGCACTATAATTGTCCATTCTCTAAGTGTACTTTCTATCACCTTTCATGAACCTTCAATTTTTGTTGAGTTATAGCCGAATTTAGGAAACTACTTCTGTTTGAGTTTTTGTGGGCCGGCGATTAACTTTGGTGAGTACGATAGTGGACTGTACTGTAGTTGTGTATACTGTACGCATATTTTTATTTTCCTTTCACGAAACTTCATTTTTCATTGAGTTATACTCGCACGTAGTTGTGCATTATGAAAACTAATTTTCTATACACGTTTTTTATATAACCTTTCGTGAACCTTCATTTTTTGTTGAGTTATAACCGTATTTCAGAAACCGCTCATGTCTGAGATTTTTTTTGGGCCATAAATCATCTTTGGTGACTACAATTGTGGATTGTACTATAGTTGTGCATTTTGTATGCATATTTTTAATTGACTTTCACAAACTTTCATTTTTTGTTGAGTTATAGATGCATTTAGGAAACCGCTCATGTTTGATTTTTCGTCGGCCATCAATCAACTTTGGTGACGATGATAATGGATTACATTGTAGTTGTACTATGGTTGTGCATTCTGTATGCATATTTTTAATCACCTTTCACTAATCTTCAATTGTTTTTAGTTATAGCCACATTTAGGAAAACACTCATGTTTGAGTTTTCGTGGACCATCGATCAACTTTGGTGACTACGCCTGTGGATTACACTTTAGTTGTGCATTCTATACTCGTATTTTCTATTGCCTTCCGTGAACCTTCATTTTTTGTTCAGTTATAGCTGCATTTAGGAAAACACTCGTGTTTGAATTTTCGTCAGCCATTGATAAACATTTTTTACTCCAATTGTCAATTACACTCTAGTTGCGCATTGTATACGCGTATTTTTATCGCCTTTTGTGAACCTTCATTTTTGGTTGACTTATAGCCGCACTTAGGAAAGCGTTCTTGTTTGAGTTTTCCTAGGGATTGCCTTTGGTGACTATCATTGTGGATTGCACTCTAGTTGCGCATTGTATACGCATATTTTCTATCGCCTTTCGTGAACCTTCATTTTTTGTTGAGTTATAGCCGCTCTTAGGAAACCGCTTGTATTTGACTTTTCGTGGGCCATAGATCAACTTTGCTGACTACGATTATTGATTACACTGTAGTTGTGCATTTTCTACGCATATTTTTAATCGCCTTTTAGCAGCGTTTATTTTTTGTTTACTTATAGCCGCATTTAGGAAAATGCCCGTGTTTGTGTTTTTGTGGGAAATTGATGAACTTTGCTGACTACGCCATTGCATTATACTTTAGTTGTGCATTCTATATGCGTATTTTCTATTGCATTTCAAGAGACTTCATTTTTTGTTTAGTTATAGCCACATTTAGTAAATTACTCTTGTTTGAGTTTTTGTGGGCTATTGATCAACCGTGGTGACTACGATTGTGTATTGTATTGTCGTTGTGCATTCTATACACATATTTCTAATCGCCTTTCACGAACGTTCATTTTTTGTTGAGTTATAACCATATTTAGGAAAACACTCGTGTTTGAATTTTCGTGGGGCATCGATAAACATTTTTTACAACGATTGTCCATTACACTCCAGTTGTGCATTACATATGTATATTTTCTATCGCCTTTCGTGAACATTATTTTTTGTTGAGTTAGAGCCACACTTAGGAAACTGCTCGTGTTTGAGTTTTCGTGCACCATCAATCAACTTTGGTGACTATGATTGTGGATTGCACTGTAGTTGTCCATTATGTACACTTATTTTCTATCGCATTTAACGAACTTTCGTTTTTCCTTGAGATATAGCCGCATTTAGGAAATTGCTCATGTTTGAGTATTCATGGGCCATCGATCAACTTTGGTGACTACGATAGTGAAATGCACTGTAGTTGTCAATTTTGTACACGTATTTTCTAAAATCTTTTGCGAACCTTCATTTTTTGTTGAGTTATAGTTGCATTTAGGAAACCGCTAGTGTTTGAGGTTTTACGTGCCATCGATCAACTTTAGTGACTATGACTATAGATTACACTATAGTTGTGCATTCTATACACATATTTTCTATCACCATACGTGAACCTTCATTTTTTGGTGAGTTATAGCCGCATTTAGGAAACCACTCATGTTCAAATTTTTATTGGCCATCAATGAACATTGGCTACTATGATTGCGGATTGTAATGTAGTTGTGCATTCGATATGCATATTTTTAATCACCTTCTAGGAATCTTCATTTTTTGTTGAGTTATAGCCGCATTTAGGAAAATGCTCATGTTTGAGTTTTCGTGGATAATCGATCAACTTTGGTGACTACGGTTGTGGATTGTACTGAATTTGTCCATTTTGTACTTGTATTTTTTATTGCCTTTCATGAACCTTCATTTTTTGTTGAGTTATAGCCGCATTTAGGGACCCGCTCGAGTTTGAGTTTTTTAGGGACATCAATCAACATTGGTCACTATGATTGTGGATTGTGTTGTATTTGTGCATTCTGTGTGCATATTTTAAATCACTTTTCACAAACTTTCAATTTATTTTTGAATTATAGCCGTATTTAGGAAACTGTCTGTATTTGAGTTTTTGTGGGCTATCGATCAACTTTGGTGACTACAATTGTGCATTGCACTGTAGTTGTCAATTTTGTATGCGTATTTTATATCATATTTTGTAATCCACAATCATAGTCACCAAAGTTGATCAATGGCCCCTGAAATTGAAAACTCAAGTGGTTACCTAAATGTGGGTATAACTCAGCAAAAAATGAAGACTCGAGAAAGGTGATAGAAAAGACACTTACAGAATGGACAACTACAATGCAATCCACAGTCGTAGTCACAAAAGTTGAATGATGACCCACAGAAACTCTAACATGAACGATTTCCTAAATGCGGCTATAACTCAAAAAAAAATGAAGGTTCGTGGAATGTGATAGAAAATTAGCATTCATAATGCACACCTATAGTGCAATCCACAATCGTAGTCAACAAAGATGATCGATGGCCCATGAAAACTCCAACACAAGCAGTGTCCTAAGTGCGGCTATAGCTCAAAGAAAAATTGTGATTCTTGAAAGACAATAGGAAATACGCATATAGAATACACAACTACAGTGTAATCCACAATCGTAGTCAACAAAGTTGATCAATGGCCCACGAAAACTCAAACACGAGTGTTTTCCTCAATGCAGTTATAACTCAACAAAAAATGAAGGGTCATGAAAGGCGATTAAAAATATGTGTACATAATGCACAACTATAGTACAATCCACAATCATTTTCACCAAAGTTGATTGATGGCCCAAGAAAACTCAAACATGAGTGGTTTTGTAAATGCGGCTATAACTCAACAAAAAATGAAGGTTCTCGACAGGCGATAGAAAATATGCAAACCGAATGGACAACTACAGTGCAATCCAGAATCATAGTCACCATAGTTGAACGATGGCCCAAGAAAACTCAAACACAAGAGGTTTCCTAAATTCTGCTATAAAGCAACAAAAAACGAAGGTTCACGAATGGCAATAGATAATTAGCATATAGAATGCAGAACTATAGTGTAATCTACCAGGTAGTCAACAAATTTGATCGATGGCCCACAAAAACTCAAACACGAGCATTTTCCCAAATGCGATAGAAAATACACATACATAACAGACAACTAAAGTGCAATCCACAATCGTAGTCACCAAAGCTGATCAATGGCCCACGAAAACTCAAACATGATCAGTTTCCTAAGTGCAGCTATAACTCAACAAAAAAGTGAAGGTTCATGAAAGGCGATAGAAAATATGCATATAAAATGCACAAATACAATGTAATCCACAAGTGAAGTCACCAAAGTTGATCGATAGCCCACGAAAATGCAAACTCGAGTGGTTTCCTAAATACAGCTAAAAAATAAAAACAAAAAAAGGTTCGCAAAAAGCGATAGAAAATACACGTACAACAAGAAAAAACTACAGTGCAATCCACAATCGTAGACACCAAAGTTTATCGATGGCCCACGAAAACTCAAATACAGACGGTTTCCTAAATACAGCTATAATTAAAAAAAAATTGAAATTTTGTGAAAAGTGATTTAAAATATGCATACATAATGCACAAATACAACACAATCCACAATCGTAGTGACGAATGTTGATTGATGTCCCTAAAAAATTCAAACTTGACCAATTCCCTAAATGCAGCTATAACTCAACAAAAAATGAAGGTTCATGACAGGCGATAAAAAATATGCGTACACAATGGACAAATTCAGTGCAATCCACAATTGTAGTCACCAAAGTTGATCGATTATCCACGAAAACTCAAACATGAGCATTTTCCTAAATGCAGCTATAACTCACCAAAAAATGAAGGTTTGCAAAAAGCGAGAGAAAATACACATATAGAGTGCACAACTACAATGTAATCCACAATCCTAGTCGCCAAAGTTGATCAATGGCCCATGAAAACTCAAACAAGAGAGTTTTCTTAAAAGCGGTTGTAAATCAAGAAAAAATGAAATTTCATGAAAGGCGATAAAAAATCCTAGCTACCAAAGTTGATCAATGGCCCAAAAAAACTCAAACATGAGTGGTTTCGTAAATGATGCTATAGCTAGACAAAAAATGAAGGTTCGCGAAAGGCAATAGAAAATGAGCGTTAATAATGCACAACTAAAGTGCAATCGACAATTGTAGTCAACAAATTTGATCAATGGCCTACGAAAACACAAACACAAGCAGTTTCCTAAATGCGGCTATAACTGAACAAAAAATGAAGGCTAACGAAAGGTGATGGAAAATATGCGTACAAAATGAACTATAGCGCAATCCACAATCGTAGTCACCAATGTTGATCAATGGCCCACGAGAACTCAAACACTAGCGTTTTTTCTAAATGTGGCTATTACTTAACAAAAAAGGAAGGTTTGTGAAAGGTGATGAAAAATATTCGTACTAATGCATAACTATAGTACAATAAAAAATCATAGTCACCAAAGTTGATCGATGGCCCAAAAAAACTCAAACATGAGCGGTTTCCCAAATGCGGCTATAACTCAACAAAAAATGAAGGTTCGCAAAAGCTAATAGAAAATACGCGTATAGAATTCCCAACTACACTGTAATCCACAAGTGTAGTCACCAAAGTTGATCGGTGGCCCATGAACACTCAAACACGACCTGTTTGCTAAATGCGGCTATAACTCAACAAAACATGAAGCTTCGCAAAAGGCGATAGAAAATACACCTAAAGAATGGAAAACTAAAGTGCAATCCACAATCATAGTCACCAAAGTTGATCTATGGCCCACAAAAAATCAAACATGAGCGGTTTCCTAAATGCGGCTATATAACTCAACAATCGTAGTCACCATATTTGATCGATGGCCACGAAAACTCAAATATGAGTTTTTTCCTAAATGCCGCTATAACTCAAGAGAAATTGAAGGTTCATGAAAGGCAACTAAAAATATTCACACATAATGCACAACTACAGTACAATCCACAATCGTAGTCACGAAAGTTGATTGATGGCCCACAAAAACTCATACAAGAGCGGTTTCCCAAATGTGGCTATAACTCAACAAAAAATGAAGGTTCGCAAAAGGCGATAGAAAATACGCGTATAGAATGCGAAACTATAGTGCAATCCATTATCGTAGTCACCAAAGTTAATCAATGGTGCACCAAAACTCACACAAGAGTGGTTTCCTAAATACGGCTATAACTCAACAAAAAATGAAGGTTCCCGAAAGGAAATACAAAATTCGCGTATAGAATGCACAACTACAGTGTAATCTACAAACATAGTCACCAAAGTTTATTGATGGCCCATGAAAGCTCAAACACGAGTGGTTTCCTAAAAATGGATATAAGTAAAAAAAAATGAAGCTTCATGAAAGGCGATAAAAATTACATGTACAGAATGGACAACTAAAATGTAACAGTACAATCCACAATCATAGTCACCAAAGTTGATCGATGGCCCACAAAAACTTAAACATGAGTGGTTTCCTAAATATGGCTATAATTCAACAAAAAATGAAGGTTCATGAAAGGCAATAGAAAATACGTGTATAGAACGTACAACTACAGTGTAATCCACAAGCATAGTCACCAAAGTTGAATGATCACCCACGAAAACTCAAACACGAGCGGTTTCCTAAACGTGGCTATAACTCAAAGAAAAATGAAAGTTTGCGAAAGGCAATTAGAAATATCTATACAAAATGCACAATTAAAGTACAATCCACATTCATAGTCACCAAAGTTCATCGATGGCCCACAAAAAACTCAAACGTGAGCGATTTCCTAAATACAATTATAACTCAACAAAAAATGAAGTTTCACGAAAGGTGATAGAAAATTAACATTCATAAACACACAACTACAGTGTAATCCACAATTGTAGTCATGGAAGTTGATCGATGGCCTTTGAAAACTCAAACTCGACAGGTGTCCCAGAAACGAGAATAACACAACAAAAAATGAAGGTTTACGAAAGGGGAGACAAAATACAAGTACAAAATGGAAAAATACACTGCAATCCACAATCGTAGTCACCAAAGTTGCTCGATGGCCCACAAAAAATCAAACATGAGTGATTTCCTGAATGCGAATATAACTCAGCAAAAAATGAAGGTTCACAAAAGACGATAGAAAATATGCCTATCAAATTCACAACTACATTGTAATCCACAAGCATAGTCACAAAAGTTGATCGATAAACCACGAAAAAACAAAAAATCTAGAATGAGTGATTTCTGAAATGCGGCTATTAGAATAGAATATACATGTATGGAATGAACTACTATAGTGTACAGAATATACGTGTACAGAATGAACAACTATAGTGTAATCCAAAATTGTAGTTACCAAAGTTTATCTATGTCTCACGAAAACTCAACGACGAGCGGTTTCCTAAGTGCAACTATAACTCAATGAAAAATGAAGGTTCACGAAAGGAGATAGAAAAATACGCATATAGAATGCACAATTACAATGTAATCCACAATCATAGTCACCAAAGTTGATCAATGGCCCCTGAAATCAAAAACTCAATTGGTTTCCTAAATGTGGTTATAACTCAGCAAAAAATGAAGATTCGAGAAAGGTGATAAAAAAGACACGTACAAAATGGACAACTACAATGCAATCCACAGTCATAGTCACCAAAGTTGAATTATGACCCACAAAAACACTGACATGAGCAGTTTCCTAAATGCGTCTATAACACAACAAAACACGAAGGTTTACGGAAGGCGATAGAAAATTAGCGTTCATAATGCACACCTATGTGCAATCCACAATCGTAGTCAACAAAGATGATTGATGGCCCATGAAAACTCAAACACAAGCAGTGTCCTAAGTGCGGCAATAGCTCAACGAAAAATTAAGGTTTTTGAAAGACTCTATATGCATATAGAATGCACAACTATAGTGTAATCCACAATAATAGTCAACAAAGTTGATCAATGGCCCACAAAAACTCAAACACGAGTGTTTTCCTAAATGCGGTTATAACTCAACAAAAAATGAAGGGTCGTGAAAGGTGATTAAACATATCTATACAAAATGCACAACTATTGTACAATCCACAATCGTTGTCACCAATGTTGATCGATGGCCCATGAAAACTCAAACACGAGTGGTTTCGTAAATGCTGATATAACTCAACAAAAAATGAAGGTTCTTGAAAGGCAATAAAAAATATGCATACCGAATAGAAAACTATAGTGCAATCCACAACCGTAGTCACCATAGTTGAACGATGGCCCATGAAAACTCAAACACAAGAGGTTTCCTAAATTCGGCTATAAAGCAACAAAAAATGAAGGTTCGCAAATGACAATAGAAAATTAGCATATAGAATGCACAACTATAGTGTAATCTACTAGCGTAGTCATCAAATTTGATCGATGGCCCACGAGAACTCAAACACGAAAAGTTTCCTAAATGCGGCTATAACTCAACAAAAAATGAAAGTTCATGATGGGCGATAGAAAATACACATACATAATGCACAACTAAAGTGCAATCCACAATCGTACTCACCAAAGTTGATCGATGGCCCAGGAAAACTCAAACATGATCAGTTTCCTAAGCACAGCTATAACTCAACAAAAAACTGAAGGTTCATGAAAGGCGATAGAAAATATGCGTATAGAATGCACAACTACAGTGTAATCCACAAGCATAGTCACGAAATTTGATCGATGACCCACAAAAACTCAAACATGAGTGGTTTCCTAAATACGGCTATAAGTCAACAAAAAATGAAAGTTCACGGAAGGAAATAGAAAATACGCATATAGAATGCACAACTACATTGTAATCCAGAAGCATAGTCACCAAAGTTGATTGATCCCCCATAGAAACTCAAACACAAGTGGTTTCGTAAACGCGGCTATAACTTAAAGAAAAATGAAGGTTTTTGAGTAAGGAAATTAAAAAAATGTGTACAAAATGCACAATTAAAGTACAATCCACATTCATAGTCACCAAAGTTGATCAATGCCCCACCAAAACTCAAATGCAAGCGATTTCCTAAATACGGCGATAACTCAATAAAAAATGAAGTTTCACGAAAGGCGATAGAAAATTAGCATTCATAAACACGCAACTACAGTGCAATCCACAATTGTATTCACCAAAGTTGATCAATGGCCCATGAAAACTCAATCATGAGTGATTTCCTAAATGCGGCTATAACTGAACAAAAAATGAAGGTTCACCAAAGGCGATAGAAAACATGTGTACAGAATGCACAACTACAGTGCAATCGACAATCATAGTCACCAAAGTTGATCGACGGTCCACAAAAACTCAAACACGAGCGTTTTCCTAAATGAAGGTTCGGGAGAGGCGATTAAAACTATGTGTACAGAGTGCAAAAGTATAGTAAAATGCACAATCATAGTCACCAAAGTTGATCGATGGCCTAGAAAATCACAAACATGAGTGGTTTCCTAAATGTGGCTATAACACAACAAAAAATAAAGGTTCGCGAAAGGCAATAGAAAATACATGTATAGAATGCACAACTACAATGTAATCCAAAAGCGTAGTCAGCAAAGTTGATCAAAGGCCCATGAAAACTCAAACACGAGTGTTTTTCTAAAGTCGCTATAATTAATCAAAAAATGAAGGTTCATGAAACGTGATTAAAAATATGCGTACAAAATGCAAAACTATAGTACAATCTACAATTGTAGTCACCAAAGTTGATTGATGGCCCACAAAAACTCAAACATGAGCAGTTTCTAAAATGTGGCTATAACTCAACGAAAAATGAAGGTTCGCCAAAGGCTATAGAAAATATGTGTATAAAATGTATAACTAGAGTGTAATCCACAATCGTCGTCACCAAAGTTGATCGATGGAGCATGAAAATTCAAACACAAGCGTTTTCCTAAATGCGGCTATAACTAAATAAAAATTAAGGTTCTTGAAAGGTAATTAAAAATAAGCGTACAGAATGCGCAACTATAGTACAATCCACAATTGTATTCACCAAAGTTGATCGATGGCCCAAGAAAACTCAAATTCGAGCGGTTTCCTAAATGCAGCGATAACTAAAAAAAATTAAGGTTCACGAAAGGCGATAGTAGTACGCCTACCAAAGTTGATTGATGACCCACAAAAAACTCAAACACAAGTGGTTTCCTAAGTGCGGCTATAACTCAACAAAAAATGAAGGTTCGTGAAAGGCGAAAGAAAATACGTGTACACAATGCACAACTAAAGTACAATCCACAATCGCAGTCACAAAAGTTGATCGATGGCCAACAAAAACTCAAACATGATGTCTTTCCTAAGCGTGGCTATAAGTCAGTAATAAATCAAGGTTCAAAAAAGGCGATAGAAAATCCACATATACAATGCACAATTATAGTGTAATCAACAATCGTAGTCACCAAAGTTGATCAATGGCCCACACAAACTCAAACACGAGCGTTTTCCTAAGTGCAGCTATAACTGAAGGAAAAGTGAAGGTTCGTGAAAGGTGATTTAAATTACATGTATAGAATGCACAACTATAGCCAAATCCGCAATCATATTCACCAATGTTCATTGATGGCCCACAAAAACTCAAACATGAGCAATTTCCTAAATGCAGCTATAATTCAACAAAAAATGAAGCCTCACAAAAAGCAATAGAAAATATGTGTATAAAATGCACAACTATAGTGTAATCCATAATCGTATTCACCAAATTTTACTGATGGCCCACAAAAACTCAAACACAAGTAGTTTCCTAAATACGGCTATAACTCAAAACAAAGTGAAGGTTTGCGAAAGCCGATAGAGAATACTCGTACAAAATGGACAACTATATTGCAATCCACAATAGTAATCACCAAAGTTGATCGATGGCCCATGAAAACTCAAACACAAGTAGTTTCCTAAATTAGGCTATAACTCAACAAAAAATGAAGGTTCGTGTAATGCGATAGAAATTACATGTATATAATGAGTAACTACAATGTAATCCACAATCGTAGTCACCAAAGTTGATCGATAGCCCACGAAAACTCAAATATGAGCGGTTTCGTAAGTGCAGCTATAACTCAATGAAAAATGAAGGTTCGCGAAAGGCAATAGAAAATAAGTGCATATAATACAGAACTATAGTGTAATCCACAATCGTAGTAACCAAAGTTGATCGATGGACCATGTAAAACTAAAACATGAGTGTTTTCCTAAATGCAACTATAACTAAAAAAAATGAATGTTCGTGAAAAGCAACAGTAAATACACGTACAAAATGAACAACTACAGTGCAATCCAAATCGTAGTCACCAAAGTTGATCGATGGCCAACGAAAACTCAAACACAAGCGGTTTACTAAACGCACTTAAAGTATATGAAAAATGAAGGTTCACGAAAGGTGATAGAAAATTCATGTATAGAATGTATAACTATAGTGTAATACACAATTGTAGTCACCAAAGTTGATTGATCACCCACGAAAACTCAAACACGAGCGGTTTTCTAAATGCGGCTATATCTCAACGAAAAATGAAGGTTCATGAAAGGCAATAGAAAATACGCTTACAGATTGGACAACTACAGTTCAATCTACAATCGTAGTCACCAAAGTTGATCGCTGGCCCACGAAAACTAAAATACAAGCGGTTTCCTAAGTGCGGCTATAACTCAACAAAAAATGAAGCTTCATGAAAGGCGATAGAAAATACATGTATTAAATGCACAACTATAGTACAATCTACAATTGTAGTCACCAAAGTTGATCGATGGCCCACAAAAACTCAAACACGAGTGGTTTCCTAAGCACGACTATAACTCATCAAAAAATGAAAGTTCACAAAAGGTGATAGAAAATACGCATATACAATGCACAATTGCAGTGTAATCCACATAGTAGTCACGAAAGTTGATAGATGACCCACAAAAAATAAAAAACGAGCGGTTTCCTAAGTGCGGCTATAACCAAAGGAAAAATGAAGGTTCGTGAAAGGTGATTTAAAATATGTGTATATAATCCACAACTATAATGTAATCCAGAAGTGACCAATGTCATTGATGGCCCACAAAAACTCAAGCATGAGCGGTTTTTCCTAAATGCGGCTATAATTCAACAAAAAATGAAGGTTCGCTAAAACCAATAGAAAATAGGTGTATAGAATGCACAACTAAGGTGTAATCCATAATTACTCAGCAAAATTTATCGATGGCCCACAAAAACTCAAACACGAGCGATTTTGTAAGTGCAGCTATAACTCACGAAAATTGAAGATTTGCGAAAGCCGATAGAAAAGACGCGTACAAAATCGACAACTACAGTGCAATTCACAATAGTAGTCACCAAAGTTAATTAATGGCCCAAGAAAACTCAAAGAGGAGCGGTTTCCTAAATTAGGCTATAACTCAACAAAACATGAAGGTTCATGTAAGGCGATAGAAAATACACGTATACAATGTGTAACTATAATGTAATCCACAATTGTAGTCACCAAAGTTCATCGACGGCCCACGAAAACTCAAACATGAGCATTTTCCTAAATGTGGCTGAACTCAACAAAAAATGAAGGTTCATGAAAGACGATAGAAAATAAGCACGTAGAATGCACAACTATAGTGTCATCCACAATCATAGTCACCAAATTTGATCGATGGTCTACAAAAACGAAAAAATGAAAAACTCAAACATGAGCGTTTTCCCATGTTCGAGTTTTTGTGGACCGTCGATCAACTTTGGTTATTGTCATTGTATATTGTACTATACTTGTGCATTTTGTACGCATATTTTTAATTACATTTCATGAACCTTCATGTTTTGTTGTGTTATAATTCAAGAAAACGCTCAAGTTTGAGTTTTTGTGGGCTGTGACTACGATTGTGGATTACACTTTAGTTGTGCATTCTATACGCGTATTTTCTATCGCCTTTCGTGAACCCTCATTATTCATTGAGTTATAGCATCACTTAGGAAACCGCTCATGTTTGAGTTTTTGTGGGAAATTGATCAACTTTGGTGACTACGATTGTGGATTGCACTGTAGTGTTCCATTCTGTATGCGTATTTTCTATCGCCTTTTGTGAACCTTCATTTTTTGTTGAGTTATAGCCGTATTTAGCAAACCGCTTGTATTTGAGTTTTCGTGGGCCATCGATCAACTTTGGTGACTGCGATTGTGGATTACACTATAGTTATTCATTCTATACATGTATTTTCTATCACCTTTCACAAACTTTCATTTTTTGTTGAGTTATACTTGCATTTAGGAAACCAATCATGTTTGAGTTTTCGTCGACCATCAATCATATTTGATGACTACGATTCTGCATTGTACTATAGTTGTGCATTCTATACGCTTATTTTCTCTCATGTTTCATGAACCTTCATTCTTCGTTTAGTTATAGTTGCACTTAGGAAACCGCCCATGTTTGAGTTTTCATGGCCCATCGATCAACTTTGGTGACTACCATTTTGGATTGCATTGTAGTTGTCCATTATGTATGTGTATTTTCTATTTCCTTTCGCGAACATTCATTTTTTGTTGTGTTATAGGGGCATTTAGGAAACCGCTCGAGTTTGACTTTTCGGGGGCCATCGATCAACTTTGGTGACTTCGCTTCTAGATTTCACTTTATTTGTGCATTCTATATGCGTATTTTCTATCGCCTTTCGTGAAACTTAATTTTTTGTTGATTTATAGCCGCATTTAGGAAATTGCTCATGTTTGAGATTTTGTGGGCCATCGATCAACTTTGGTGACTACGATTGTGGACTACACTATAGTTATGCATTGTATACACTTTTTTCTATCACCTTTCGCGAACCTTTCTATTTTTTTGAGTTACAGCAGCATTTAGTAAACTGCTCATGTTTGAGTTTTTTTGGGCCATCAATCAACTTTGGTGACTACAATTGTGAATTTTATTCTAGTTTTGTATTTTGTATGCATATTTTGTTGATTTATTGCCACATTTAGCAAAACGCTCATCTTTGAGTTTTCGTGGGCCATCTATCAACTTTTGTGACTACGATTGTGGATTACATTGTAGTTGTGCATTCTATACACGTATTTTCTATCGCATTTTTTGAACCTTCATTTTTTGATTAGTTATAGACGTACTTAGGAAACCGCTCGTGTTTGAGTTTTCATGGGCCATTGATCAACTTTGGTGACTACGATTCTGGATTGCACTATAGTTATCCATACTATACGTGTATTTTTAATCACCTTTCACGAATTGTTATTTTTTGTTGAGTTATAGCCGCATTTAGGAAACTGCCAAAATTTGAGTTATTGTGGGTCGTCTATCAACTTTGGTGACTACAATTGTGGATTTCACTATAGTTGTCCATTCTATACGCATATTTTCTATTGCCTTCCTCAAACCTTCATATTTTTTTTAGAGTTATAGCCGCATTTGGAAAACGCATGTGTTTGAGTTTTTCATGGGTCATCGATCAACTTTGGTGACTACGCTTGTGGATTACACTATAGTCATGCTCTCTATATACTTATTTTCTATTGCCTTTAGTGAACCTTCACTTTTTTTTTAGTGATAGCCGCAATTAGCAAACTGCTCATGTTTGAGTTTTTGTGGGCTATCAATTAACTTTGGTGACTAGGATTGTGGATTGTACTGTAGTTGTCCATTTTGTACATATATTTTTAATCGCCTTTCACGAACATTCATTTTTTGTTGAGTTATAGCCGCATTTAGAAAAATGCTCGTGTTTCAGTTTTTCATGTGCCATCGATCAATTTTGGTAAGTACGATTGTGGACTACAATGTAGTTGTGCATTTTATACACATATCTTCTATCACCTTTCATGAACCTTTATTTTTTATTGAGTTATAGTCGCATTTATGAAACCGCCCATGTTTGAATTTTTGTGGGCCATTAATCAACTTTGGTGACTATGATTATGGATTGTACTATCATTGTGCAATCTATATGCATATTTTTAATCCCCTTTCATGAACCTTCATTTTTTGTTGAGTGATAGCCGCATTTATTAAAACACTCGTGTTTGAGTTTCGTGGCCCATCAATCAACATTGGTGATTACGATTGTGGATTATAGTCTAGGTGTGCATTGTATACAGGTATTTTCTATTGCCTTTCACGAACTTTCATTTTTTGTTTAGTTTTTATGCATTTACGAAACCGCTCGTGTTTGAGTTTTTGTGGGCCATCGATCAACTTTGGTGACTACGATTGTGGATTGTATTGTATTTCATTTTTTGTTTAGTTTGATTTTTTGTGGGTCATCGTTGTGTTATAGCTGAACTTAGGAAATCGCTCGTATTTGAGTTTTCGTGGGCCATTGATCAACTTTGGTGAGTACGATTGTGGATTGCACTGTAGTTGCCTTTTTATATGTGTATTTTGTATCGCCTTCTACGAACCTTCATTTTTCGTTCAGTTATAGGCACATTTAGGAAACCGCTCATGTTTGAATTTTCGTGGGCCATCAATGAATTTGGTGACTACAATTGTTATTTGCACTATAGTTGTCAATTTTGTACTTGTATTTTCTACTGCCTTTCATGAACTTTTGTTTTTTGTTGAGTTAATAAGTAGTTGTTGAAAAAGATTGATTATTTTTAAAAGTAGTAGTAGAGGTAACAGAGGAAATTTTTTAAAATCTTTTAATGAAAAATTTGAGAAATGGGTTTTGTAGAGAATGTTATTATGATTAGACCCATATTGTCATGTTCCTGAAAAACTATTTTTTTAGTAACAGGCAAGAACTCCTCAATAACAGAATCCATGAAACATTTTTTTTTGGGAAAATCGAAATATTGGTTTTATAGGCACTCTTGTGCTCAAGAGACCTAGATTGTCCATTTTTAGAAAAAATAATTTTCCCTTGAAAAATAATTTTTTTTTAGAATTAGAAGCAGTAGAGGTAACTGAGGCAAACTTTTTGAAAAATCTGATAAATGGATTTTGTAGAGAATGTCATTCTGAGAAGACCCAGATTCTCCTTTCTTCAAAAAATAATTTTTTCACCAACATGCAACAGCAGTAGAGTCAATTTTTTTGAATCTTTTTATGAAAAATCTGAGAAATGGGTTTTGTAGAGAATGTCATTCTAAGTTAATCCAGATCGTCCTTTTTTTGAAAAACTAATTTTTCACCAACATGCAAGAACCCCTTCAAAAATAGAATCTAAAAAAACAATTTTCTTTTGGAAAATCAAAATATGGGTTTTGTAGGTGTTTGTGTGCTAAAGAGAACCAGATCGTCGTTGTTTGAAAACATACGTTGCTCTTGAGGAAGAGGTTGTTTCTAAAAGTAGAAGCAGTAGAGGTAATAGAGGAAATTTTTTTAAGTCTTTTTATGAAAAATTTGAGAAAATGGGTTTTTTAGAGAATGTCGTTCTAAGTAGACCTAGATCGTCCTTTTTTCAAAAAACTAATTTTTCACCAACATACAAAAACCCCTCAAAAATAGAATCTGCGAAATAATTATTTTTAGGAAAATAAAAAATATGGGTTTTATAGGTGCTCATGTGCTAAAGAGATTTAGATCATCTGTGTTTTGAAAAAGTAAGTTCTTGAAAAAGATACATTTTTTTGAAAAGTAGTAGTAGAGGTAACAAAGGCAAATTTTTTGAATCTTTTTATGAAAATTTTGAGAAACGGGTTTTGTAGAAAATGTTGTTTTGAGTAAATCCAAATCGTCATTTTTTCAAAAAACTAATTTTTCACCAACATGCAAAAACCCTTCAAAAGTAGAATCCACTAAACAATTGTTTTTGGGAAAATCGAAATATGGGTTTTATAGGTGCTCGTTTGCTCAAGAGATTCTAATCATCCATTTTTTGACAAAATAAGTTTTTTTTTTGAAAAAGATAGACTTTTTTGAAAAGTAGTAGTAGATGTAACAGAGGCTAAGTTTTTGAATATTTTTATGAAAAATCTGATAAATGGGTTTTGTAGAGAATGTCATTTTGAGTACACCCAGATCATCCTTTTTTCGTAAAACTTATTTTTCACCAACATGCAAGAACCCCCCTCAAAAATAAAATCTACAAAACATTTTTTTGGGAAAATAAAAAATATGGGTTTTATAGGTACTCATGTGCAAAAGAGACCCAGATCTTCCTTTCTTTGAATAAAAAAGTCTTTCTTCAAAAAGATAGATATTTTCAAGAAGTAGAAGTAGTAGAGGTAAGAAAGACAATTTTTTTGAATCTTTTTCTAAAAAATATGACAAATGGGTTTTGTAGATAATGTCGTTTTGAGTGGACCCAGATCGTCATTTTGACGAAAAACTTATTTTTAACCAACTTGCAAGAACCCCTCAAAAATAGAATATACGAAAGAATTTTTTTTGAGAAGATTTAAAATATCGGTTTTATAAGTGATCGTGTACTAAAGAGACAAATCATTCATTTTTTGAAAAAATAAGTTTTTCTTGAAAAAGATAGATTTAAAAGAAAAATAAAAGCAGTAGAGGTAATAGAGGCAAATATTTTTGAATCTTTTTTATGACAAATATGAGAAATGGGTTTTGTAGACAATGTCATTTTGAGTAGACCCATATCGTCCTCTTTTTGAAAAACTAATTTTTCATCAACATGCAACAACCCCTCAAAAATAGAATCTACATTTAACAAAAAATTTTGGGGAAATCGAAAATATGGGTTTTATAAATGCCCATTTAGTAAAACACTCATATTTGAGTTTTCGTGGGCCATCGATCAATTTTGGTGACTACGATTATGAATTACAATGGAGTTGTGCATTCTATACGCATATTTTCTATTGCCTTTCACAAACCTTCATTTTTCATTGAGTTATTGTCGTACTTAGGAAACTGCTCGTGTTTGAGTTTTCGTGCACCATTGATCAACTTTGGTGACTATGATTGTCAATTGCACTGTAGTTGTCCATTCTGTACGCATAGTTTCTTTTGCTTTTCGAGAACCTTCATTTTTTGTTGAATTATAGCTACATTTAGGAAATTGCTCTAGTTTGAGTTTTCGTGGGCCATCAATCAAATTTGGTGACTACGCTTGTAGATTACATTGTAGTTATGCATTCTATATATGTATTTTCTATTGCCTTTCGCGAACCTTCATTTTTTGTTGAGTTATAGCTGCATTTAGGAAACTACTGATGTTTGAGTTTTTGTGGGCCATCGATCAACTTTGGTTATTGTGATTGTATATTTTATTATAGTTGTGCATTTTGTACGCATATTTTTAATCACCTTTCATGAACCTTCATTTTTTGTTGTGTTATAATTAACGAAAAAACGCTCGTGTTTGAGTTTTCATGGGCCCTATCGATGAACTTTGGTGACTACAATTATGGATTACACTATATTTGTGCATTCTATATGCGTATATTCTATCGCTTTTCGCAAACCTTTATTTTTCGTTGAGTAATAGCTTCACTTAGGAAACCGCTCATGTTTGAGTTTTTGTGGGCGATTGATCAACTTTTGTGACTATGATTGTTGATTGCACTGTAGTTGTCCATTATGTATGCATATTTTTTATCGCATTTTGTGAACCTTCATTGTTTGTTCAATTATAGTCATATTGAGGAAACCGCTTGTATTTGAGTTTTCGTGGGCCATCGATAAACTTTGGTGACTACAATTGTGGATTACTATAGTTGTTCATTCTATAAACATATTTTCTATTGCCTTTCGTGAGCCTTCATTTTTTTGTTGAGTTATAGTGGACCATCAATCAATTTTGGTGACTACGATTTTGGATTGTACTATAGTTGCGCATTCTCTATGCTTATTTTCTCTCGTGTTTCACGAACCTTCATTTTTTGTTTAGTTATAGTTGCACTTAGGAAACCGCTCATGTTTGAGTTTTCGTGGGCCATCGATCAACTTTGGTGATTACGATTGTCGATTGCACTGTAGTTGTCCATTTTCTATGTGTATTTTCTATTTCCTTTCGCAAACCTTCATTTTTTTTGAGTTTTAGCCGCATTTAGGAAACCGCTCGAGTTTGAGTTTTCATGGGCCATTGATCAACTTTTCTGACTACAATTATAGATTGTAATGTAGTTGTGCATTATGTACGCATAGTTTTACTCGCTTTTCATGAACCTTTATTTTTTGTTGATTTATAGCCGCATTTTGCAAAATGCTCATGTTTGAGTTTTTATGGGCCATCTATTAGCTTTGGTGACTACGATTGTGTATTACATTGCAGTTGTGCATTCTATACGTGTATTTTCTATCGCCTTTCTTGAACCTTCATTTTTTAATGAGTTATAGCCACACTTAGGAAACTGCACGTGTTTGAGTTTTTGTGGGCCATGATCAACTTTGGTGACTACGAATGTGGATTGCACTATAGTTATACACATTGTATGCGTATTTTCTATCACCTTTCGTGAACCTTCATTTTTTTTTGAGATATAGCCACATTTTGTAAAACGCTCGTTTTTAAGTTTTCATTGGCCATTGATCAACTTTGGTTACTACGGTTGTGGATTACACTGTAGTTGTGCTTTCTATACACTTATTTTCTATTATCTTTTGTGAACCTTCACTTTTTGTTGAATTATAGCCGCAATCAGCAAATCACTCATGTTTGACTTTTTTTGAGCCATCGATTAACTTTGGTGACTACGTTTGTGGATTATACTGTAATTGTGCATTATGTATGCATATTTTTAATCGTCTTTGACAAACATTTTCTTTTTTTGTTGATATATTTGCATTTAGAAATATGCTCGTGTTTGAGCTTTTATGTGCCATTGATCAACTTTGGTGACTACGATTGTGGATTACACTGTAGTTGTGCATTCTATACACGTATCTTTTGTCGCCTTTCATGAACCTTTATGTTTTATTCAGTTATAGCCGTATTTATGAAACCGCTCATATTTGAGTTTTTATGGGCCATCGACGAACTTTGGTGACTACGATTATGGTTTGTACTATCGTTGTGCATTCCATATGCATATTTTTAATCGTCTTTCATGAACCTTCATTTTTTGTTGCGTGATAGTCAGATTTATGAAAATACTCATGTTTGAGTTTTCGTGGGCCATCAATCAACTTTGGTGATTACGATTGTGGATTACACTCTAGTTGTGCATCCTATACATGTATTTTCTATTGCCTTTCATGAAGCCTCATTTTTTGTTGACTTATAGCCGCATTTAGGAAACCACTTGTGTTTGAGTTTTTCTGGGCCATCAATCAACTTTGGTGACTATGATTTGGATTGTACTGTAGTTGTTGTGCATTCTATATGCAAATTTTTAATCGCCTTTCCAGAACATTCATTTTTTAATAAGTTATGGTCGGATTTAGGAATACGCCCGTCTTTGAGTTTTCGTGGGCCATTAATCAATTTTGGTGACTACGATTGTGGATTACACTTTAGATGTACATTCTATCACCTTTCGCGAACCTTCATTTTTTGTTGAGTTATAGCCGCATCTAGGAAACCGCTCGTGTTTGAGTTTTCATGGGCGATCGATCAACTTTGGTGACTACAATTGTGGATTGCACTGTAGTTGTCAATTTTGTACTCGTATTTTCTATTTTCATTTCGCGAACTTTTGTTTATTGTTGAGTTATAGCCACATTAAGAAAACCACTTGTGTTTGAGTTTTTGTGGTCCATGGATCAACTTTGGTGACTACGTTTGTGGATTGAACTATAGTTCTGCATTCTATACTCATATTTTCTATTGCCTTTCACGAACCTTCATTTTTTGTTGAGTTATAGCAGCATTTCTGAAACTGCTCATGTTTGAGTTATTTTAGGCCATCGATCAACTTTGGTGACTATGATTATGGATTGTACTATAGTTGTAAATATTGTACACATATTTCTAGTCACCTTTCATGAACTTTCATATTTTCTCGGGTTATAGCCACATTTGGGAAAACACTCATGTTTGAGTTTTCATGGGCCATCAATCAACTTTGGCGACTACAATTGTGGATTATACTATAGATGTGCATTCTATACGCATATTGTCTATCACATTTCGCGAACCTTCATTTTTTATTGAGTTATAGCCGCACTTAGGAACTGCTCATTTTTGAGCTTTCCTAGGCCATCGATAACCTTTGGTGACTACGATTGTGGATAGCACTCTAGTTGATGCTTGTGTACAGATATTTTCTATTGCCTTCAAAGTAAACATTCATTTTTTGTTGAGTTATGGCTGCATTTAGGAAACCGCTCATATTTGAGTTTTTGTGGGGCATCATTCAACTTTGGTGAATATGATTGTGGATTGTACTGTAATTGTGCATTCTGTATGCATAGTTTTAATCGACTTTCATGAACGTTCAATTTTTTTTGAGTTCTAGCCACATTTAGGAAAATGCTCATCTTTTAGTTTTCGTGGGCCATCGATCAACTTTCGTGAGTACAGTTGTGGATTACACTATATTTGTAAGTTCTATATGCATATTTTCTATTGCATTTCATGAACCTTCATTTATCATTGAGTTATAACTGCAATTAGGAAAAAAATGCTCGTGTTTGAGTTTTCATGGGCTATGGATCAACTTTGGTGACTACAATTGTCATTTGCATTGTAGTTTGTCCATTATGTACATGTATTTTCTATCACCTTTTGCAAACCTTCATTTTTTGTTGAGTTATAGCCACATTTAAGAAACTGCTCATGTTTGAGTTTTCGTGGACCATCAGTCAACTCTGGTGACTACAAATGTGGATTGCACTATAGTTTTCCATTATGTACGTGTATTTTCTATCACCTTTTGCGAACCTTTTTTTTGTTGAGTTATAGTCACATTTACGAAACCGCTCATTTTTGAGTTTTCGTGGGCCATCGATCAACTTTGGTGACTATGATTGTGGATTGCACTTTAGTTGCCCATTTTGTATGTGTATTTTCTATCATCTTTCACGAACCTTCATTTTTTGTTGAGTTATAGCCCCATTTAGGAAACTGCTCGATTTTGAGTTTTTCTAGGCCATCGATAAACTTTGGTGACTACAATTGTGGATTACACTGCATGTATGCATTTTCACCAACATTCAAGAACCCCTCAAAAATAAAATCTACAATTTCATTTTTTTTGGAAAATAAAATGTAAGGGTTTTATAGGTGCTAGTGTGTTACAGACACCCAGATCGTCCGTTTTTTGAAAAAATAAGTTGTTCTTGAAAAAGATAGATTTTAAAAAAAGTAGAAGTAGTAGAGGTAATATAGGCAAATTTTTTGAACCTTTTTATGAGAAATCTGATAAATGGGTTTCTTAGAGAATGTCGTTCTAACTAAACCCAGATTGTCCTTTTTTCGAAAAACTAATTTTTCACGAACATGCAAGAACCCCTAAAAAATAGAATCTACAAATCAATTTTTTTTTTCAGAAAATCAAAAATATGGGTTTTATAGGTGCTCATGTGCTGAACGACCCAAATCATCCGTTTTCTAGAAAACTAAGTTGTTTTTGAAAAAGATTGATTTTTTTAAAAAGTAGAGGTAGTAGAGGTAACAAAGGAAATTCTTTTAAATCTCTTTGTGAAAAATGTAAGAAATGGGTTTTGTAGAGAATGTTATTATGATTAGACCCATATCGTCCTTTTTTTGAAAAGCTAATTTTTCACCAACATGTAAGAACTCCTCAAAAACAGAATCCACGATTTTTTTTTTTGGATAATCGAAATATGGGTTTTATAGGTGCTCTTGTGCTCAAGAGACGTACATTGTTCATTTTTTGGAAAAATAAGTTGTTCTTGAAAAAGATTTTTTTTTTGAAAAGTAGAAGCAGTGGAGGTAACAGAGGAAAATTGTTTGAATCTTTTGGTGAAAAATCTTAGAAATGAGTTTTGTAGAGAATCTCATTCTGAGAAGACCCAGATCGTACTCTTTTTGAAAAACTAATTTTTCACCAACATGCAAAAAAACCCTCAAAAATCGAATTTACGAAACAATTTTATTTGGGAAAATAAAAAAAATTTGTTGAGTTATAGCAGCATTTAGCAAACCACTCATGTTTGAGTTTTCGTGGGCCATTGATCAGCTTTAGTGACTACGCTTCTGGATTACACTATAGTTGTGCATTCTATATGCATATTTTCTATAGCGTTTCATGAACCTTAATTTTTTGCTGTGTTATTGCCGCACTTAGGAAACCGCTCGTTTTTATGTTTTCATGGGCCATTGATCAACTTTGGTGACTACAGTTTTGGATTACAAGTCTATATTTGTGCATTCTTTATGAGTATTTTCTCTCGCGAACCTTCATTTTTTGTTGAGTTATAGCCGCATTTAGGAAAACCGCTCGTGTTTGAGTTTTTGTGGGCCATCGATCAACTTTGGTTACAACGTTTGTAGATTACACTGTAGTTAAGCATTCTATACGCGTATTTTCTATCGCCTTTTGCGAACCTTCACTTTTCATAGAGTTATAACCACATTTCGGAAACTGCTTGTCTTTGAGTTTTTGTGGGCCATTGATCAACTTTGGTGACTACATTCGTGGATTACACTGTAGTTGTGCATTCTATACCCATATTTTTTATCGCCTTTTGCGAACCTTCATTTTTTGTTGAGTTATAGGCGCAATTTTGAAACCGCTCATGTTTGACTTTTTTTGGGCTATCGATAAATTTTGATGACTACGATTTTGGATGGTACTATAGTTGTGCATTTTGTATAAATATTTTTAATTGCCTTTCACGAACCTTCGTTTTATGTTAAGTTATAGCCGCATTTAGGAAAATGCTCATGTTTGAATTTTTGTGGGTCGTTAATCAACTTTGGTGACTATGATTGTGGATTACACTATAGTTGTGCATTCTATACATGTATTTTCTATCAACTTTCGCAAACTTTCATTTTTCGTTGAGTTATAGCCGTCGGAAATTGATCGTGTTTTAGTTTTGTGGGCCTTTGATCAAGTTTGGTGACTACGATTGTGGATTGCACTCTAGTTGTCCATTTTGTATGTGTATTTTCTATCACCTTTTGAAAACCTTCATTTTTTGTTGAGTTATAGCCCTATTTAGGAAACTGCTCAAGTTTGAGTTTTTCATGGGCCATCGATCAACTTTGGTGACTACACTTGTTGATTACAATGTAGTTATGCATTCTATATGCGTATTTTCTATTGCCTTTTATGAACCTTCATCTTTTGTTGAGTTATAGCTACATTAGGAAACCACTTTTGTTTAAGTTTTTCTGGGCCATCGATCAACTTTGGTGACTACGATTGTGGATTACACTGTAGTTGTGAATTCTTTATGTGTTTTTTCTATCGCCTTTTATGAATCTTCATTTTTCATTTCATTATAGCAGAATTTAGGAAACCGCTCATGTTTCAGTTTTCGTGGGCCATCGATCAACTTTGGTGACTACGATTGTGGATTGCACTGTTGTTGTCCATTTTGTATGCTAATTATCTATTAGCTTTCGTCAACCTTCATTTTTTGTTTAGATATAGCCGCATTTTTTAAACTGCTCGAGTTTGAGTTTTTGAGGGCCAGCGATCAAGTTTGGTGACTACGCTTTTGGTTCACATTGTAGTTGTGCATTTTTAATCTCCTTTCACAAACCTACATTTTTTGTTGAGTTATACCCGCATTTGGGAAAACTCTCGTATTTGAGATTTTGTTGGCTATCGATCAACTTTGGTGACTACGAGTGTGCATTACACTATAGGTGCAATTAGGAAACCACTCGTGTTTGAGTTTTCATTGGCCTCGATAAACTTTGGTTACTACGATTGTGGATTGCACTGTAGTTGTCCATTCTATACGTGTATTGTCTATCGCCTTTAGCGAACCTTCATTTATTGTTGAGTTATAGCAACATTTAGGAAACTGCTCAAGTTTTAGTTTTTGTGGGCCATCAATCAACTTTGGTGAATATGCTTGTAGAATACACTGTAGTTGTGCATTTTATACGTGTATTTTCTATTGCCTTTTCTCGAAACTTCATTTTTTGTTGAGTTATAGCCGCATATAGGAAAACACTCGTGTTTGAGTTTTCGTGAGCCATCGATCAACTTTAGTGACTAGGATTGTGGATTGCATTGTAGTTGTCCATTTTATTCACGAACGTTCATTCTTTTTGTTGATTTATATCCCCGTTTAGGAAACCCTTTGTGTTTGATTTTTCATGTGCCATTGATCAACTTTGATCACTACAATTGTGGATTGCACTATAGTTGTCCATTTTATACACGTATTTTCTATAGCCTTTCGCGAACTTTAATTTTTTGTTAAGTTATAGCCGCATTTAAAAAACCACTCGAGTTTGAGTTTTCGTGGGCCATCAATTAACTTTGGTGACTACGCTTGTGGATAACACTATAGTTGGGCATTCTATACGCGTATTTTCTATTACCTTTCGTGAACCTTCATTTTTTGTTGAGTTAGCTCCATTTGGAAAACTGATCATGTTGGATTTTTTTTAGGCCATCGATCAACTTTGGTGACTACGATTGTGGATTGTAGTGTAGTTGTGCATTCTATACGCATATTTTTAATCAGCTTTCAAGAACGTTCCCTTTTTGTTGAGTTATAGCGTATATATCAAAACACTCGTCTTTCAATTTTCGTTGGCCATCGATCAACTTTGGTGACTACGATTGTGGATTGCATTGTGCTTGTCCATTTTCTATCGCCTTTCTTGACCCTTCATTTTTTGTTCAGTTATAGCCACATTTCAAAAACCACTCGTGTTTGAGTTTTCGTGGGCCATTGATCAAATTTGTGACTACGATTGTGGATTGCACTATAGTTGTGCATTATGAACGCTAATTTTCTATCTCCTTTAGCGAACCTTCATTTTTTGTTGAGTTATAGTTGCATTTAGGAAATCACTCGTGTTTGAGTTTTTGTGGGCCATCAATCAAATTTGCTGAGTACGCTTGTGGATTACACTGTAGATGTGCTTTCTATTTGCGTATTTTCCATCAACTTTCGTGAACCTTCATTTTTTCTGCGGTTAACATAACCGCATTTAGGAAACTACTCATGTTGGAATTTTTGTGGGCCATCAATCAACTTTGGTGACTACGATTATGGATTGTACTGTAGTTGTGCATTTTTTATGCATATTTTTAATCTCCTTTCACGATCCTTCATTTTTTGCTAAGTTATATCCGTATTTAGGAAAATCCTCTTGTTTGAGTTTTTGTTGGCCATTGATCAAATTTGGTGACTACAATATTAGATTACACTGTAGTTCTGCATTATATACACGTATTTTCTATCACCTTTCACAAAACTTCATTTTTCGTTCAGTTATAGCCGCACTTAGGAGTCCACTTGTGTTTGAATTTCTGTGGGCCATCAATCAACTTTGGGGACTACTATTGTGGAAAGTATTGTAGTTGTCCATTATGTATGTGTATTTTCTATCACTTTTCGTGAAACTTCATTTTTTGTTGAGTTATAGCCTGATTTAGGAAACCGCTCGTGTTTGACTTTTCGCGGGCCATCGATAAATTTTGGTGACTACGATTGGGCATTGCACTGTAGTTGTGCATTATCAATGGTAATTTTGTATTGCCTATCACGAACCTTCATTATTTGTTGAGTTATAGCTATATTCAGGAAACCGCTCGTGCTTGAGTTTTCCTAGGCTATCGATAAACTTTGGTGATTACAATTGTGGATTACACTATAGTTGTGCATTCTATATTCATATTTTCTATACCCTTTTGTGAACCTTCATTTTTTATTGAGTTATATAGCCGCACTTAGGAAACTCCTCATTTTTTACATTTTGTGGGTCATCGATCAACTTTCGTGACTACGATTGTGGATTGCATTATAGTTGTCCATTTTGTATGCATATTTTCAATCGCTTTTGGTGACTACGATTGTGGATTACACTTTATTTGTGCATTTTGTACATGTAATTGCTATCGCCTTTCGCAAACCTTCATTTTTTATTGAGTTATAGCCGCATTTTGGAAACCTCTCATGTTTGAGTTTTTGTGGGCCATCATTCAACTTTGGTGACAACAATTGTGGATAACACTATTGTTGTGCATTCTATATGCATATTTTCTATCGCCTTTCAAGAACCATCCTTTTTTGTTGTGTTGTAGACGCACTTACGAAACCACTCGTGTTTAAGTTTTCATGGGCCATCAATCAACTTTGCCGACTATGATTATGCATTGCACTATTGTTGTTCATTCTTTACTCATATTTTCTGTCAGCTTTCATGAACCTTCATTTTTTGTTGAGTTATAGCCGATGAAGTCTCAAACATAAGCGGTTTCCTAAATTCGGCTATAACTCAACAAAAAATGAAGGTTCACAAAAGGCGATGGAAAATACGTGTATAGAATGCACAACTACGGTGTAATCCACTAGCGTAGTCACAAAAGTTGATCAATGGTGCACGAAAAACTTAAACTCATGTGGTTTTCTAAATGCATCTATAACTCAACAAAAAATGAAGGTTCACGAAAGGTGATAGAAAATATACGTACATAATGGAAAACTACAGTGCAATCCACAATCGTAGTCAACAAACTTGATCGATGGCCAATGAAAACTCAAACTTGAGCGGTTTCCCAAGTGCAGTTATAACAAAATGAAAAATGAAGGTTCACGAAAGGCGATAGAAAATATAGGTAAAAAATGCACAACTAAATTGTGAACCACAGTTGTAGTCATCAAAGTTGGTCGATGGCCCACAAAAACTCAAAATGAGCGGTTTCCAAAATACAGCTATAAATCAATAAAAAATGAAGGTTTGCGAAAGCCAATAGCAGTTACATTTATAGAATGCACAAATATAGTGTAATCCACAATCCTAGTCACCAAAAGAGATTGAAAATATGCATACAAAATGGACAAATATAGTGCAATCCACAATCCTAGTCACCAAAGTTGATCGATGCCCCACGAAAACTCAAACATGAGTGTTTTCCTACATACGGCTATAACTCAACAAAAAATTAAGGTTCCTATAACGTGATTAAAAATATGTGTACAGAATGCACAACTACAGTACATTCCACAATCGCAACCACCAAAATTGATCAATGGCCTAAAAAAACTTAAACACAAGCAATTTCCTAATTGCAGCTATAACTCAAAAAAAAAATGAAGGATCACAAAAGGTGATAGAAAATATGTGTAAAGAATGGAAAACTATAGTGCAATCCATAATTGTAGTCACCAAAGTTGATCCATGGCCCACGAAAACTCAAACACAATCGGTTTCCTAAATGTGGCTATAACTCAACGAAAAATAAAGGTTCAAGAAAAGCGATAAAAAATACGAGTACATAATGGACAACTAAAGTGAAATCCAATATAGTAGTCACAAAATTTGATCGATAGGCCATGAAAATTTAAATACAAGCGGTTTTCTAAATACAGCTATAACTCCCCGAAAAATAAAGGTTCGCGAAAAGCAATAAAAAAATGCGTTTAGAATGCACAACTACAGTGTAATCTAGAATCGAAGTCACCAAAGTTGATTGATGTCCCTTGAAAATTCAAACACGTGCATTTTCCCAAAAGCGGCTATAACTCAATGAAAAATGAAGGTACGCTAAAGGTGATGGAAAATACATGTAAAGAATGCACAACTACAGTGTAATCCATAATCGTAGTAACCAAAGTTGATCAATGGCTATAACTCAACAAAAAGTGAAGGTTTACAAAAGGCGATAGAAAATACGTTTGTAAAATGCACAACTACAGTGTAATCGACAAGCATAGTCACTTAAGTTGATTGATGGTCCATGAAAAACTAAAACTAAAGCAGTTTCCTAAATGCGGTTATAACTCAACAAAAAGTGAAGGTTCATGAAATCCGATAGAAAATAAACATAGTGAAAGAACAACTACAGAGCAATCCACAATCGTAGTCACCAAAGTCCATTGATGGCCCATAGAAACTCAAACATGAGCGATTTCCTAAATGTGGCTATAAGTGAAAAAAAATGAAGGTTCGTAAAAGGCGATAGTAAATACACGTTACAATGCACAACTGTAGTGTAATCCACAACCGTAGTCACCAAAATTGATTGATAGCCCACAAAAACTCGAAAAGGAATAGTTTCCTTATTATGCCTATAACTCAAGCACAAGCAGATTCCTAAGTGCGGCTATAACTCAACAAAAAATGAAGGTTTGCGAAAGTTGATAGAAAATACGCATATAGAATGCAAAACTAAAGTGTAATCCTCAATGGTTGTCACCAAAGTTGATCGATGGCCCACAAAAACTCAACCACGAGCGTTTTCCTAAATGTAGCTATAACTCAACAAAAAATGAAAGTATGTTAAAGGCGATTAAAAATATGCGTACAAAACAACTAAACTACAATCCACAATTGTAGTCAACAAATTTGATTGATTGCCCACAAAAGCTCAAACATGAGTGGTTTCCTAAATGATGTTGTAAGTCAATAAAAAATAAAGGTTCTTTATAAGCGTTGGAAAATATGCGTGTAGAATGCACAACTATAGTGTAATCCATAAGTGAAGTCACCAAAGTTGATCGATGGCCCACAAAAACTCCAACACACGCAGTTTCCTAAATATGGCTATAACTCAAAATTAAACGACAGTTTGTGAAAGGTTCGATAATTAGTGTACATAATGCACAACTACTATGCAATTCACAATCGTAGCCACCAAAGTTTGACCGATGGCCCACGAAAATTCAAACACAAGTGGTTTCCTAAATATGGCAATAATGAGACAAAAAATGAAGGTTTGCAAAAAGGAATAGAAAATACGTGTATACAACGCACAACTACAATGTAATCCACAATTGTAGTCACCAAAGTTGATAGATGGCCCACGAAAACTCAAATACGAGCGTTTTCTGAAATACGGCTATATCTCAACAAAAAATAAAAGTTTGTTTTGTGAAAGGCGATTACAAATATGCATACAGAATGCACAACTACAATAGAATCCATAATCGTAGTCACCAAAGTTGATTGATGGCCCACAAAAACTCAAACATGACCAGTTTCCTAAATGCACCTATAACTCAACAAAAAAGGAAGTTTCGCTAAAGACGATAGAAAATGCGTGTATACAATGCCCAACTACAATGTGATCCACAATCGTAGTCACCAAAGTTCATTGATCGCTCAGAAAAACTCAAACAGCTCGATTTCTTAAATGTAAATATAACTCAACAAAAAATGAAGGTTCGCAAAAGGCGATAGAAAATACGCGAATAGAATGCACAACTACAGTGTAATGAACAAGCATAGTCACCAAAGTTGATCGATGGCCCACGAAAACTCAAACTCGAGCAATTTCCTAAATGTGGCTATAACTCAACCAAAAGTGAAGGTTCACGAAAGCCAACAAAAAATACGTGTATAGAATGCACAACTACAATATAATCGACAAGCGTGGTCACCAAAGTTGATCGATGGCCCAAAAAAACTCAAACACAAGCGGTTTCCTAAATACAACTATAACTCAATGAAAAATGAAGGTTCGTGCAAGGCGATAGAAAATACGCCTATAGAATGCACAACTATAGCGTAATCCGCAACGGTAGTCACCAAAGTTGATCGATGGCCTCGAGAAAACTCAAACTCAAGCGGTTTCCTAAATGTAGCTATAACTCAACAAAAAATGAAGATTTGCGAAAGGTAATAGAAAATATGTGTATAGAATGCACAACTACAAGGTAATCGACAATCGTAGTCACCAAAGTTGATCAATGGCCCATGAAAACTCAAACACGAGCTGTTTCCTCAAAGTGGCTATAATGAGAAAATTGAAGGTTTGTGAAAGGCGATTAAAAATATGCATATAAAATGCAAAACTATAATACAATCCACAATTGTAGTCATCAAAGTTGATCAATCACGCACGAAAACTCAAACACATGTGTTTTCCTAAATGTAACTATAACTCAAAAAATAATGAAGATTCATGAAAGGCGATTAAAAATATGGGTATAGCATGCATAACTATATAGTACAATCCACAATCATAGTCACCAAAGTTGATTGATCGCCAAGAAAAACTCAAACATGAGCGATTTCCCAAATGCAACTATAAATCAACAAAAAATGAAGGCTCACGAAATGCGATAGAAAAAATGTGTGTAGAATGTAGAAATATAGTGTAATCCACAATTGTACTCACTTAAGTTGATCGATGGCCCACGAAATCTCAAACATGAGCGGTTTCTTAAATGCGGCTATAACTCAATTAAAATTCAAGGTTCACGAAATGCGATAGAAAATACTTGTATAGAATGCACAACTACAGTTTAATCCACAATCGTAGTCACAAAAATTGATTGACGGCCCACGAAAACTTAAAAACAAGCATTTTCCTAAATAAGGCTATAAGTCAAAAAATATGCGTACAAAATGCACAACTACAATACAATCCACAATTGTATTCAGCAAAGTTGATTGATGGCTCACAAAAACTCAAACACGAGCATTTTCCTAAATGTGGCTATAACTCAACTTTGGTGACTACGATTGTGGATTGCAATGTAGTTGTCCAATTTGTACATGTATTTTCTATCGCCTTTCGCAAATGTTCATTTCTCGTTGAGTTATCGCCGCATTTAGGAAACCACTCGTGTTTGACTTTTCGTCATTGTTGATCAACTTTGATGACAATGATTGTGGATTGCCTTGTAGTTGTCCATTTTCTTTACGCGTATTTTCTATCGCCTTTCGCGAGCCTTCAATTTATGTAAGGTTATAGCTGCATTTAGGAAAATACTCTTGTTTGAGTTTTTGTGGCCATCGATCAACTTCGGTGACAACGATTTTAGATTGTACTGTAGTTGTGAATTTTGTTTGTGTATATTTTATCACCTTATGCGAACATTCATTTTTTGTTGAGTTATATCCACATTTAGGAAACCACTCTTGTTTTAGTTTTTGTGGACCATCAATCAACTTTGGTGACTACGATTGTGGATTATACTATAGTTGTGCATTTTGTAAGCATATTTATAATCGCCTTTCATGAACCTTCATTTTTTGTTGAGTTATAGTAGCATTTAGGAAAATGGTCGTGTTTGAGTTTCCATGGGCCATTAGTCAACTTTGGTGACTTCGATTGTCGACTGCACTGTAGTTGTCCATTATGTACGCATATTTTCTATCGCCTTTCCTGAACCTTCATTTTTTGTTTACTTATAGCTGCATTTAGGAAACTGCTCATGTTTTAGTTTTCATAGGCCATCAATTAAATTTGGTGACTACAGATGTATATTGCATTGTAGTTGTGCATTATAAAAACTAATTTTCTAACGCCTTTCGCAAACATTCATTTTTTGTTGAGTGATGGTCGTATTTACGAAATCGCTCGTCTTTGAGTTTTTGTGGGCCATCGATCAACTTGAGTGACTACACTTGTGGATTACACTTTAGTCATGCATTCTATACATGTATTTTCTATTTCCTTTCGTGAACCTTTATTTTTCTGAGTTATAGCCGCATTTAGGAAACCACTCATGTTTGAGTTTTTGTGGGCCATCGATCAACTTTGGTGACTACGATTGTGGATTGTTCTATAGTTCTGCATTCTGTATTTGTATTTTGAATCGCCTTTCAAAAACCTTAATTTTTTATTGAGTCATAGCCGCATTTAGAAAATGCTCGTGTTTTAGTTTTCATGGGCCATCGAACAACTTTGGTGACTACGATTGTGGATTACACTGTAGTTGTGCATTATATATGCGTATTTTCTATTGCCTTTCACAAACCTTCAATTTTTGTTGAGTTATATCTGCATTTAGGAAACCACTCGTGTTTGAGTTTTTGTGCGCCATCATCTTTGGTGACTACGATTGTGGATTGCACTATAGTTGTCCAATTTGTATGCGCATTTTCTATCACTTTTCATGAACCTTCATTTTTTTTAAAGTGATACTCGCATTTAGGAAACTGCTCATGTTTCAGTTTTTGTGTGCCATTGATTAACTCTGGTGACTACGATTGAGGATTGCACTATAGTTGTCCATTTTGTATGCTTATTTTCTATCACGTTTTGTCAACCTTCATTTTTTATTGAGTTATAGCCGTATTTAGGAAAGCGGACGAGTTTGACATTTCATGGTCCATCGATCCAACTTTGGTGACTACACTTGTGGATTACACTATAGTTGTGCGTTCTATATGCATATTTTCTATCACCTTTCGTAAACCTTCATTTTTTGTTGAGTTATAGCCACATTTAGAAAACCGCTCGTTTTTGAGTTGTCGTAGGACATCGATCAACTTTTGTGACTGTGATTGTGGATTGCACTGTAGTTGTCCATTTTGTACACGTATTTTCTATTGCCTTTTTTGAACCTTCACTTTTTCTTCAGTTATAGCCACATTTAGGAAACAGCTCCGATTTGAGTTTTCATGGGCCATCTTTAGACTTTGGTTACTACAATTATGGATTAAACTATAGTTATTCATTCTATACTTGTATTTTCTATAGCTTTTTGTGAACCTTCATTCTTTGTTGAGTAATAGCCGTATTTAAGAAACCGGTCTTGTTTGAGTTTTGTTGGGCCATCAATCAACTTTGGTGACTATGATTGTGGATTGTAAAATAGTTGTGCATTCTCTATGCATAATTTTAATCGCCTTTCACGAACCTTCATTTTTTGTTGAGTATATCTGCATTTAGGAAAACACTCGTGTTTGAGTTTTCTTGGGCCATCGATCTACTTTGGTGACTACGATTGTGGATTGCACTTTAGTTGTCCATTTTATAAGCGTATTTTCTATCACCTTTTGCGAACCTTCAATTTTTGTTGAGTTATAGCCACATTTAGGAAATTGCTCATGTTTGGGTGTTTGTGGGCGATCAATCAAGTTTGGTGAATATGATTGTGGATTTTACTATAGTTGTGCATTTTGTACGATATTTTTAATTTCCTTTCATGAACCATTTTTTATTTTATTTATAGCTACATTTAGGGAAACGCTCATGTTTGAGTTTTCGTGGGCCATCGATCAAGTTTGGTGACAACAATTATGGATTACACTCTAGTTGTGCATTTTATATGCATATTTTTTGTTTCCTTTCTTCAACCTTCATTTATCTTTGAGTTATAGCTGCAATTGAGAACCGCTCGTGTTTGAGTTTTTGTGGCCATCGATCAACTTTGGTGACTACAATTATGGATTGCACTGTAGTTGTTTATGTACGTGTATTTTCTATCGCCTTTCGCAACCCTTCATTTTTTGTTCAGTTATAGCCGCATTTAGAAAACCACTCGAGTATGAGTTTTTGTGGGCCATCAATCAACTTTCGTGACTACGCTTGTGGATTAGACTGGAGTTGTGCAATCAATACACGTATTTTAGATTGGCTTTCGCGAACCTTCATTTTTTGTTGAGTTATATCCCCATTTAGGAAACCACTTGTGTTTAAGTTTTCGTGGACCATCAATCGACTTTGGTTACTACGAATGTGGATTGCATTGTAGTTGTCAATTATGTATGTGTATTTTCTTTCGCCTTTTGTGAACCTTTTTTTTTGGTTGAGTTTTAGTCACATTTAGGAAACTGCTCATGTTTGAGTTTTCGTCGACGATGGATCAACTTTAGCGATTACGATTGTGGATTGCACTATAGTTCTCCACATTTTATATGTGTATTTTCTATCTCTTTTCATGAACCTTCATTTTTTGTTGAGTTATAGCCCCATTTAGCAAACCGCTCGATTTTGAGTTTTCGTGGCCCATAGATCAACTTTGGTGACTACAGTTCTGGATTACACTGTAGTTGTGCATTATATAGGCGTATTTTCTATCACCTTTCGTGAACCTTTATTTTTTGTTGAGTTAAGGCCGCATTTATGAGACTGCTCATGTTTGAGTTTTTGTCGGCCATCGATAAACTTTGGTGACTACGATTGTGGATTACACTATAGGTGTGCATTTTATACATGTATTTTCACCAACATGCAAGAACTCCTCAAATATAGAATCTACGAAACAATTTTTTTTTCTGAAATAAAAAATATGGGCTAAATAGGTGCTCGTGTGCTAAGGAGACCCAAATCAGCTGTTTTTTTTAAAAAAAAGTTGTTGTTGAAAATGATAGATATTTTGAAAAGTAGAAGAAATAGAGGTAATAGAGGCAAATATTTTGAAAAGTAGAAGAAATAGAGGTAATAGAGGCAAATTTTTTGAATCTTTTTATGAGAAATCCCAAAAATGGGTTTTGTTGAGAATAATGTCGTTCTGAGTGGACCCAGATCATCCTATTTTTGAAAAACTAATTTTTCACCAACATGCAAGAACCTCTCAAAAATAGAATCTACGAAACAATTTTTTTTGGGAAAATCGAAAATATTTTGTAGATGCTTGTGTGCTAAACAGAACCAGTTTGTCGTTGTTTGAAAAAATAAGTTGTTCTTGAAAAAAAAAAATTAAAAAAAATTAGAAGTAGTAGAGGTAATAGAGGCAAAGTTTTTGAATCTTTTTATGAAAAATATGAGAAATGAGTTCTGTAGAGAATCTCATTCTATGTAGACCTAGATCGTCCTATTTTTGAAAAACTAATTATTCACCAACATGCAAGAACCCCTCAAAAATAGAATCTACGATATAATTTATTTTTGGGAAAATTGAAAATATGGGTTTTATATGCTCATGTGCTGAAAGACCCAGATCGTCTGTGTTTTTTAAAAATAAGTTGTTTTTAAAAAAGATTGATTTTTTGAAAAGTAGAAGTAGTAGAGGTAACAGAGGAAATTTTTTTAAATCTTTTTATGAAAAATCAGATAAATGGGTTTTGTAGAGAATGTTATTATGATTAAACCCATATCATCCTTTTTTCAAAAAGCTAACTTTTCACCAACATACAAGAACTCCTCAAAAATAGAATCCATGAAACAATTTTTCTGTGAAAATCAAAATATGGGTTTTATAGGTGCTAGTGTGCTCAAGAGACCCGGATCGTTCATTTATCGAAAAGAAAAGTTGTTCTTGAAAAGGATAGATTTTTTTGAAAAGTAGAAGTAGTAGAGGTAACAAAGCCAAATTTTTTGGATCTTTTTATGAAAAATCTAAGAAATGGGTTTTGTAGAGAATGTTGTTCTGATAAAACCCAGATTGTCCTTTTTTCGAAAAACTAATTTTTCACCAACATGCAAAAACCCCTAAAAAATAGAATCTAGGAAACATGTTTTTGTGAAAATGGAAAAATATGGGTTTTATAGGTGCCCATATGCTAAAAAGACCGAGATCGTCTGATTTTTGAAAAAAAAATTGTTTTTCAAAAAGATAGATTTTTTTGAAAAGTAGAAGCAGTAGAGATAAAGAGACAATTTTTTTGAATCTTTTAATGAAAATCTAACAAATGGGTTTTGTAGAGAATGTCGTTCTGAGTACACCCAAATTGTCCTCTTTCCAAAAAACTAATTTTTCACCTACATGCAAGAACCTGTCAAAAATAGAATCTACGAAACAATTTTTTTTGTAAAATTGAAAATATTGGTTTTATAGGTGTTCGTGAGCTAAAGAGACCCAGATCGTCCGGTTTTTGAAAAAATAAGTTCTTGATTAAGATAAACATAGGAATTTTTTTTGAATATTTTTATGAAAAATGGGATAAATTGATTTTGTAGACAATGTCATTCTAAGTAGACCCAGATCGTCCTTTTTTTCAAAAACTAATATTTCACCAACTTGCAAGAACCCCTCAAAAATAGAATATACGTAACAATTTTTTTCGGAAAATCAAAAATATGTGTTTTTATAGGTACTTGTGTGCTCAATAGACCAAGATCGACCATTTTAAAAAAAATATGTTGTGGTGTTGAAAAGTAGAAGCTGTGGAGGTAACAGAGGCAAATTTTTAGAATCTTTTGATAAAAAATCTGAGAGATAGGTTTTGTACAGAATGTCATTATGAGTAGACATAGAGTGTCCTTTTTTCAAAAAACTATTTTTTCAACAACATGAAAGAACCCCTCGAAAATAGAATCTATGAAAAAAATTTTTGTTGGAAAAATCGAAATATGGTTTTTATAGGTTCTCGTGTGCTAAAGAAACCCAAATCGTTCGTTTTGTGAAAAAATAAGTTATTCTTGAAAAAGATATGTTTTTTGAAAAGTACAAGCAATAGAGGTAACAGAGGTAAATTTTTTCAAACTTTTTATGAAAAATCTAAAAAATGGGTTTTGTAGAGAATGTTGTTCTGAGTAGACCCAAATCATCCTTTTATGAAAAACTAATTTTTCACCAACATGCAACAACCCCTCAAAAATCAAATCTACGAAACAATTTTATTTGGCAAAATCGAAAATATGGGTTTTCTAGGTGCTTGAGAGCTAAAGAGACCAAGATCATCCTTTTATTAAAAAAATAAGTTGTTCTTTAAAAAGATAGTTTTTTTTTGAAAAGTAGAAGTAGTAGAAGTAACAGAGGCAATTTTTTTGAATCTTTTAATGAAAAATCTAAGAAATGGGTTTTGTAGAGAATATCGTTTTGAATAGACCTAGATCGTCCTTTTCTCAAAAACCTTACTTTTCACCAACACGCAAGAACCCCTCAAAACTATTATCTATGAAACAATTTTTTTTGGGAAAATAAAAAATATGGGTTTATAGGTACTCATGTGCTAAAGAAAATATTTGAAAAATGGGTTTTGTAGAGAATGTCGTTCTGACTAGACCTAGATCGTCCTATTTTTAAAAAACTAAATTTTCACCAAAATGCAACCCCTCAAAAATAGAATCTATGAAACAATTTTTTTTCGGAAAATCGAAATATGGGTTTTATAGGTGCTCGTGTGCTCAAGAGACCCTAATTGTCCATTTTTTCAAAAAAATAGTTGTTTTTGAAAAAGATAGACTTTTTTAAAAAGTAGAAATAGTAGAGGTAATGGAGGCAAATTTTTTGAATATTTTTATAAAACTCTGAGAAATGTGTTTTGTAGAGAATGTGATTCTTAGTAGACCCAAATTTGTTGTTGAGCTATAGCTGCATTTAGGAAACTGCTCATATTTGAGTTTGTGTGGGCCATCAATCAACTTTGGTGACTACGATTCTCGATTGTACTATAGTTATGCCTTATGTACGCATATTTTTAATTTCCTTTCACGAACCTTCATTTTTTGTTGAGTTATAGTCACATTTAGGAAAAGGCTTGTGTTTGAGTTTTTGTGGCCCATCGATCAACTTTGGTGACTATAATTGTGGATTAAATTTTAGTTGTGCATTCTATATGCGTATTTTCTATAGCTTTTCGCAAACCTTCATTTTTGGTTTATAGCCACACTTAAGAAACCACTCGTGTTTAAAATCTCATGAACCATCAATCAAGTTTGGTGACTACGATTGTGGATTACACTGTAGTTGTCCATTCTATACATGTATTTTCTATTTTCTTTTGACATCCTTTAATTTTTGTTGAGTTATAGTTGTGTTTGGGAAAACGCTCGTATTTGAGTTTTCGTGGGCCATCGATCAACCTTGGTGACTATGATTGTGGATTACACTGTAGTTATGCATTCTATACGTGTACTTTCAATCGCATTTCGTGAACCTTCATTTTTTGTTGAGTCATAGCCGCATTGAGGAAACCGCTCGTATTTGAGTTTTCGTGGGCCATCAATAAACTTTTGTGACTACGATTGTGGATAGCACTGTAGTTGTACATTATTAACCCTAATTTTCAATCGCCTTTCATGATCCTTCATCTTTTGTTGACATATAGCCACCTTTAGGAAATTTTTTGTATTTGAGGTTTTGCGGGCCATCGATCAACTTTGGTGACTACAGTCGTGGATTACACTGAAGTTGTTCATTCTATACGCGTATTTTTTATCCACAATTGTAGTCACCAAAGTTGATTGATGGCCTATGAAAAACTCAAACACGAGCAGTTTCCTAAGTGCAGCTATAACTCAACGAAAAATAAAGGTTCACAAAAGGTGATAGAAAATACACATATAGAATGCACAACTACAGTCTAATTGACAAGCGTAGTCACCAAAGTTGATCAATGCCCCAAAATATCTCAAACATTAGCGGTTTCCTAAATGCGACTATAACTCAACAAAAAAATGAAGGTTTGCGAAAGGCAATAGAAAATACATGTATAAAATGTAAACTTATAGTGTAATCCACAATTGTAGTCAACAAAGTTGATTGATGGTCCCACAAAAACTCAAACACGAGTGGTTTCCTAAATGTGGCTATAAATCAACAACAAATGAAGGTTTGCAAAAGGAGATAGAAAATACGTGTACAAATTGGACAACAACAGTGCAATCCAAAATCGTAGTCACCAAAGTTGATCTATGGCCCACGAAAACTAAAATACGAGTGGTTTCCTAAATGTGGCTATAACTCAACCAAAAATGAAGGTTTGTGAAAAGCGATTAAAAATATGCGTACAAAATGCACAACTACAATACAATCCACAATCATAGTCACCAAAGTTGATTGACGGCCCATGAAAACTCAAACACGAGCATTTTCCTAAATGTGGCTATAACTTAACAAGAAATGAAGTTTCATGAAAGGTGATTAAAAATATGCGTACAAATTGCAGAACTATAGTACAATCTACAATTGTAGTCACCAAGGTTGATGGATGGCCCACAAAAACTCAATCAAGAACGGTTTACGAAATGCAGCTAGAACTCAATAAAAGATGAAGTTTCACGAAAGTTGATAGATTATACATGTATAGAATGAACAACTATACTGTAATCCACAATCGTAGTCACCAAAGTTGATAGATGGCCCAAGAAAACTCAAATACAAGCGGTTTTCCTAAATACAGCTATAACTCATAAATAAATGAAGGTTAACGAAAGACGATAGAAAATTAGCGTTCATAATGCACAACTATAGTGCAATCCATAATCGTAGTAACCAACGGTGATTGATGGCCGACGAAAATTCAAACACGAATGGTTTCCTAAATGCTGCTACAACTCAACGAAAACTTAAGTCTCACGAAAGGCAATAACGTTTGGTGACTACGATTTTTGGGTTGCGCTGTAGTTGTCCATTTTGTACACGTAGTTTCTATCGCCTTTTTCGAACCTTCATTTTTTGTTGAGTTATAGCCGCATTTATGAAATCGCTCGTGTTTGAGTTTTCATGAGCCGTCGATCAACTTTGGTGAGTACGATTGTGGATTACACTACAGTTTTGTATTCTATACGTATATTTTCTATCATCTTTCGCGAACCTTCATTTTTCATTTAGTTATAGCTACACTTAGGAAACCGCTCGCATTTAAGTTTTCGTGGGAAATCCATCAACTTTGGTAACTACGATTGCGGATTGCACTATAGTTGTCCAATATGTACGTGTATTTTCGATCGCCTTTCACTAACCTTCATTTTTCTTTGACTTATAGCCGCATTTAGGAAACTGCTCAGGTTTTAGTTTTCCTGGGCAATCGATCAACATTGGTGACTACGATGGTGGATTGCACTGTAGTTGTCCATTCTATATGTGTATTTTCTATCACCTTTCGCGAACCTTCATTTTTTATTAATTTATAGCCGCATTTAGGAAACCACTTGTGTTTGAGTTTTCGTGGGCCATCGATTAACTTTGGTGACTACAATTGTGGATTGCACTGTAGTTGTCCATTCTGTACGCTTAATTTTGATCACTTTTGATGAACCTTCATTTTTTGTTGAGTTATAGCCGCATTTAGGAAACCACTCTTGTTTGAGTTTTTGTGGGCCATCGATCAACTTTGGTGACTATGATTGTGGATGACACTATAGTTGTGCATTCTATATGCGTATTTTTTATCCCTTTTTGCGAACCTTCATTTTTTGTTTAGTTATAGCCCCATTTAGGAAACTGCTCAAGTTTCAGTTTTCGTGGGCCATGAATCAATTTTGGTGACTATGCGATAGCTTCAACACCATCATTGCAAACGTCCAGAGCTTCGTTAGTAGCATCGGGTGGGGTCCATAGCTTTAGTAGCAGTATCAGCGACGTGGGTGGGAGGCCCATCCCACACCCCCACTGTTCCACATAAATCTCAATATCGAAGATGCCATACATTCCTTCCAAAATGGGCTGACCATCCTGTTACACCCCCAGTAAAGCCTTTCCTTCCCTCACCCTCGATGCCCCAGACAGAAGCCTTAAACCCTAGGATATAGATGCTTTGACTTCGGATCTTCATCAATCATATGCCCTCCCACTGCTTTGTTTGATGCCTCCATTGTGGATTACACTATAGTTTTGAATTCTATACACATAGTTTCTATCACCTTTCGCGAAATTTCTTTTTTGTTGACTTAGAGACGCATTTAGGAAACCTCTGTGTTTGAGTTTTTCTGAATCATCGATCAACTTTCATGACTACGACTGTGGATTACACTGTAGTTGTGCATTCTATATGTGTATTTTCTATCTTCTTTCGAGTACCTTCATTTTTTTTTTGTGTTATAGCCACATTTTGGGAACTGCTCATGTTTGAGTTGTTGTGGGCCATTAATCAACTATGGTGACTATGATTGTGGATTTAACTATAGTTGTGCATTCTTTACGAATATTTTTAATCGTATTTTAGGAACCTTCAATTTTTGTTGAGTTATAGCCAGATTTAGGAAAACACTCGTACTTGAGTTTTCGTCGGCCATCGATCAACTTTGGTGACTACAATTTGTGGATTACACTGTAGTTGAGCATTCTATATGTGTATTTTCTATCGCCTTTCGCAATCCTTCATTTTTTTTGTTGAGTTAACGTTGTACTTAGGAAACCTGATGTATTTGGGTTTTCGTGGGCCATCGATCAACTTTGGTGACTATGATTGTGGATTGCGCTATAGTTGTCCATTCTATAGGTGTATTTTGTATCGCGTTTCATGAACCTTCATTTTTTGTTGACTTATTGCCGCATTTAAGAAACCATTCGAGTTTGAGTTTTCTTGGGCCATCGATCTAACTTTGGTGACTACGCTTGTAGATTACATTGTAGTTGTGCATTCTATATGCGTATTTTCTATCACCTTTCGCGAACCTTCATTTTTTGTTGAGTTATAGCCACATTTACGAAACTACTCGTGTTTGAGTTTTCGTAGGCCATCGATCAACTTTGGTGACTGCAATTGTAGATTGCACTGTAGTTGTCTATTCTGTACACATATTTTCTATTGCCTTTCGTGAACCTTCATTCTTTGTTGAGTTATAGCTGCATTTAGAAAACTGCTCATGTTTTTGTTTTTTTGTGCCATCAATCAACTTTGGTGACTATGATTGCAGATTGTTCTATAGTTGTGCATTCTCTACTTATATTATTAATCATCTTTTAGGAAGCTTTAGGTTTTGTTGAGTTATAGTCGCATTTAGGAAAACACTCATGTTTGAGTTTTTTTGGGCTATCAGTCAACTTTGGTGACTACAATTGTGGATTGCACTGTAGTTGTCCATTCGATATGCGTATTTTCTATCGCCTTTCGTGAACATTCATTTTTTGTTGAGTTATAGCCACATTTAGGAAACTGCTCATGTTTAAGTTTTTGTGGGCCATCAATCAGATTTGGTGAATATGATTGTGGATTTTACTATAGTTATGCACATTTTTAATCGCATTTGACGAACCTTCATTTTTTGTTGAGTTATAGCCACATTTAGGAAAACGCTCGTGGTTGAGTTTTTGTGGGCTATCAATCAACTTTGGTAACTACGATTTTGATTACACTGTGGTTGTGCATTCAATACATGTATTTTCTATTGCCTTTCGCGAACCTTCATTTATCTTAGAGTTATAACTTCAATTAGGAGTGCCTGTTTTAGTTTTCGTGGGCCATCGATCAACTTTGATGACTACGATTATGGATTGCACTGTAGTTGTCCACTATGTACGTGTACTTTCAATCAAATTTTGTGGCTATGATTGTGGATTGCACCATAATTGTCCATTCTCTAAATGTACTTTCTATCGCCTTTCATGAACCTTCAATTTTTTTTGAGTTATAGCTGAATTTAGGGAATCGCTTGTGTTTGAGTTTTTGTGGGCTAGTGATTAACTTTGGTGAGTACGATAGTGGACTGTACTATAGTTGTGTATACTATATGCATATTTTTATTTTCCTTTCATGAAACTTCATTTTTTGTTGAGTTATAGTCGCACTTAGGAAACCGCTCATTTTTTAGTTTTCGTGGGCCATCAATCAACTTTGGTGACTATGATTTTGGATTGCGCGATAGTTTTCCATTTTGTACTTGTATTTTCTATCGCCTTTTGCGAACCTTCATTTTTTCTTAAGGTTTAGCCGCATTTAGGGAAACCGCGAGTTTGAATTTTCGTGGGCCATCGATCAATTTTGGTGAGTAGGGTTTTGGATTACACTGTAGTTGTTTATTATGAACACTAATTTTCTATACACATTTTTTATATAACCTTTCATGAACTTTAATTTTTTGTTGAGTTATAACCGCATTTCAAAAACCGCTCATGTTTAAGTTTTTATTGGGCCATCAATCATCTTTGGTGACTACAATTGTGGATTGTACTATAGTTGTGCATTTTATGAGCATATTTCTAATTGACTTTCAGAACTTTCATTTTTTGTTGAGTTATAGCTGTATTAGGAAACTGCTCATGGTTGAATTTTTGTGGGCCATCGATCAACTTTGGTGACTATGATAACGGATCACATTGTAGTTGTACTATAGTTGTGCATTTTGAATGCATATTTTTAATTGCCTTTCATGAACCTTCAATTTTTTTTAGTTATAGCCACATTTAGCAAAACACTCATGTTTGAGTTTTCGTGGACGATCGATCAACTTTGGTGACTACGCCTATGGATACACTTTAGTTGTGCATTCTATACGTGTATTTTGTATTGCCTTTCGTGAACCTTCATTTTTTGTTGAGTTATAGCCACATTTAGGAAAATGCTCGTGTTTGAATTTTCATCGGCCATTGATCAACATTTTTTACTACGATTATCAATTACACTCTAGTTGCGAATTTTATACACATATTTTCTATCGCCTTTCGTGAACCTTCATGTTTGGTTGAGGTATGCCTCACTTAGGAAACCGCTTGTATATGAGTTTTCGTGGGCCATATATCAACTTTGTTGACTACGATTATTGATTACACTGTAGTTGTGCATTCTATACAGTGCAGTTGTACTGTAGTTGTGTATTTTGTATGCATATTTTTAATCGCATTTCAGCTGCGTTTATTTTCTTTTTACTTATAGCCGCATTTAGGAAAATACTCGTGTTTGAGTTTTTGTGGGCCATCGATAAAATTTGCTGACTACACCTGTGGATTATAATTTAGTTGTGCATTCTATACGCGTATTTTCTATTGGCTTTCACGAGCCTTCAATTTTTGTTGAGTTATAGCCGCATTTAGGAAATTACTCCTGTTTTAGTTTTTGCGGGCTATTGATAAACTTTGGTGACTACGATTTTGGATTGTATTGTCGTTGTGCATTCTATACACATATTTCTAATCACCTTTCACGAACCTTCATTTGTTGTTGAGTTATAACTGCATTTAGGAAAATGCTCGTGTTTGAATTTTCGTGGGGCATCAATAAACATTTTTACTACAATTGTCAATTACACTATAGTTGTGCATTGTATATGCATATTTTCTATTACCTTTTGTGAACCTTCTTTTTTGTTTAGTTATAACCACACTTAGGAAACTCCTCATGTTTTAGTTTTCGTGCACCATCGATCAACTTTGGTGACTACGATTGTGGATTGCACTGTAGTTGTCCATTATGTACACGTATTTTCTATCGCATATAACAAACCTTCTTTTTCCCTTGAGTTATAGCCACATTGAGGAAATTGCTCATGTTTGAGCATTCATTTGCCATCGATCAACTTTGGTGACTACGATTGTGGATTGCACTGTAGTTGTCAATTTTCTACATGTATTTTCTAACCTTTCGTGAAACTTCATTTTTTGTTGAGTTATAGCCGCATTTAGGAAACCGGTCGTGTTTGAGGTTCTACGTGCCATCGATCAATTTTAGTGACTATGATTGTAGATTACACTGTAGTTGTGCATTCTATAGACATATTTTCTATCGCATTACGCGAACCTTCATTTTTTTGTGATTTATAGCCGCATTTAGGAAACCGCTCATGTTCAAATTTTTATTGGCCATCAATCAACATTGGCTACTACGATTGTGGATAGTAATGCAGTTGTGCATTATGTATGCATATTTTTAATCACGTTTCGGGAATCTTAATTTTTTGTTGCGTTATAGTCGCATTTAGGAAAATGCTCATGTTTGAGTTTTCGTGGATAATTGATTAGCTTTGGTGACTACGATTGTGGATTGCACTGAATTTGACCATTTTGTACATGTATTTTTTATCGCCTTTCATGAACCTTCATTTTTTGTTGAGTTATAGCTGCATTTAGGAAACCACTCGAGTTTGAGTTTTTTAGGGACATTAATCAACATTGGTGACTACGATTGTGGATTGTGCTGTATTTGTTCATTATGTATGCATATTTTAAATCACTTTTCACAAACTTTCACTTTTTTGTTGAATTATAGCCGTATTTAGGAAACCGTCCGTATTTGAGTTTTTGTGGGCCATCGATCAACTTTGGGGACTATGATTGTGGATTGCACTGTAGTTGTCCATTATGTACGTATATTTTCTATCACATTTCGCGAACCTTCATTCTTTGTTGACTTATAGCCGCATTTAGGAAACCGCTCGAGTTTGAGTTTTCGTGGGCCGTCATCAACAATGGTGACTACGATTGTGGATTATAGTTGTGCATTCTATACGAGTATTTTCTATCACCTTCCACGAACCTTAATTTTTTAGTATAGCTGCATTACGACGCTCATATTTGAGTTTTTATCGGACATGATAAACTTTGGTGACTACGATTGTGGATTAAACTGTTGTTGTCCATTTTGTACCTATATTTCTATCGACTTTTGCGAACCTTCATTTTTCATTGAGTTATAGCCGCACTTAGAAAACTGCGCTTGTGTTTGATTTTTCATGGTCGATTGATCAACTTTAGTGACTACAATTGTGGACTGCAATGTAGTTTTTCATTATGTACAATGTAATCCACAAGCGTAGTCACGAAAATTGATCGATGGCCAATGAAAACTTAAACTCAAGCAGTTTCCTAAATGTGGCTATAACTCAATGAAAAATGAAGGTTCGCAGAAGGCGATAGAAAATAAGTGTATAGAATGAACAACTACAGTGTAATCCACAATCATAGTTACCAAAGTTAACCGATTGCCCACGAAAACTAAAACATGAGCAGTTTCCTAATTGCAGCTATAACTCAACAAAAAATGAACGTTCACGAAAGGCGATAGAAAATACACTAAATCCAAAACTATATTTTAATCCACAAGCATATTGTCACCAATGTTGATCGATGGCCCATGAAAACTCAAACTCGAGAGGTTTCCCAGAAATGACAATAACACAACAAAAAATGAAGGTTCCTGAAAGGCGGGAGAAAATATGCGTACAAAATGGAAAACTACAATGGAATCCACAATCGTAGTCACCAAAGTTGATCGATGGCCCACAAAAAATCGAACATGAGTGATTTCCATAATGCGGCTATAACTCAGCAAAAAATGAAGGTTCGCGAAAGAAGATAGAAAATACGCCTATAGAATGCACAACTACATTGTAATCCACAAGCATAACTACATTGTAATCCACAAGCGTAGTCACAAAAGTCGATCGATGACGCACAAAAAACTCAAACTCAAGCATGGGCGATTTCCGAAATCACCGATTGTAGTCAAGCATGAGCGGTTTCCGAAATCACCAACCATAGTCAAGCATGAGCGGTTTCTACAATTGTTGATTGCACTATAGTTATCAATTCTATACTAGTATTTTCTAATGCCTTTCTCAAACTTTTGTTTTTTGTTGAGTTAATAAGTAGTTCTTGAAAAAGATTGATTTTTTTGAAAAGTAGTAGTAGAGGTAACAAAGGAAAGTTTTTTAAATCTTTTAATCAAAAATCTGAGAAATGGGTTTTGTAGAGAATGTTATTATTATTAGACCCATATTGTCATATTTTTGAAAAGCTAATTTTTCACTAACAGGAAAGAACTCCTCAAAAATAGAATCCACGAAACAATTTTTTTTGGGAAAATCGAGATATGGGTTTTATAGGTGCTCTTGTGCTCAAGAGACCTAGATTGTCCGTTTTTTGAAAAAATAATTTGTTTTTGAAGAAGAATTTTTTTTTGAAAAGTACAAGCAATAGAGGTAACAAAGGCAAATTTTTGAATCATTTTGTGAAAAATATGGGAATTGAGTTTAGTAGAGAATGTCATTCTAAGTAGACCTAGATCATCCTTTTTTTGAATAACAATTTTTTCACCAAAATGCAAGAATCCCTCAAAAATAGAATCTACAAAACAATATTTTTTTGGAAAAATCAAAATACGGGTTTTATAGGTGCTTGTGTGCTCAAGAGACCTTATCTTCCGTTTTTGAAAAAATAAGTTGTCCTTGAAAAAGAATTTTTTGAAAACTAGAAGTAGTAGAGGTAACTAAGGCAATTTTTTTGAAAATTCTGATAAATGGGTTTTGTAGAGAATGTCATTCTGAGAAGACCCATATCGTCCTTTCTTCAAAAAACATTTTTTTCACCAACATGCAAAAACCCCTAAAAATTGAATCTACGAAACAATTTTATTTGTGAAAATCAAAAAAAATTGTTGAGTTATAGCCGCATTTAGGAAACCACTCGTGTTTGAGTTTTTGTGGGCCATCGATCAACTTCAGTGACTACGCTTGTGGATTACACTATAGTTGTGCACTCTATATGCATATTTTCTATAGCGTTTTGCAAACCTTAATTTTTCATTGTGTTATGGCCGGAATTATGAAACCGCTAGTCTTTGAGTTTTCGTGGGCCTTGATCAGATTTGGTGACTACGATTGTGGATTAGACTGTAGTTGTGCATTCTATATGCATATTTTCTCTCACGAATCTTCATTTTTTGTTGAGTTGTTGCCGCATTTAGGAAAACTGCTTGTGTTTAATTTTTTGTGGGCCATCGATCAACTTTCGTGACTACGTTTGTGGATTACACTATAGTTGTGGGCCATCAATCAACTTTGGTGACTACGTTTGTGGATTACACTATAGTTGTGCATTCTATACACGTATTTGCTATCACCTTTTGTGAACCTTCATTTTTTGTTGAGTTATAACCACAATTGGGAAACCGCTCATGTTTGAGTTTCTATGGGCCATCTATCAAGTTTGATGACTAAGATTTTTTATTGTACTATAGTTGTGCATTATGTATAGATATTTTTAATTGCTTTTCACAAACCTTCATTTTTCGTTGAGTTATAGCCGCACTTAGCAAACTGATCGTGTTTTAGTTTTTATGGGCTGTCGATCAACTTTGGTGACTACGATTGTGGATTGCACTCTAGTTGTCCATTCTGTATGGGTATTTTCGATAGCCTTTCACAAACTTTCATTTTTCGTTGAGTTATAGCCACACTTAGGAAACTAATCGTGTTTTTGTTTTTTGGGCCGTCGATCAACTTTGGTGACTACGATTGTGGATTGCACTCTAGTTGTCCATTATGTATGGGTATTTTCGATAGCCTTTCGTGAACCTTCTTTTTTTTCTTGTGGATTACATTGTAGTTGGTGCATTGAATACGTGTATTTTCTATGGCCTTTCGTGAACCTTCATTTTTTTTTAGTTATAGCCACATTAAGGAAACAGCTCGTGTTTGAGTTTTCGTGTGCCGTCGATCAACTTGTGTTACTAAGATTGTGGATTACACTATAGTTGAGCATTCTATGCGCATATTTTCTATCGCCTTTTGCGAATCTTCATTTTTCGTTGAGTTATAGCCGCACTTAACAAACTGCATGTGTTTGAGTTGTCGTGGGCCATCGATCAACTTTGGTGACTATGATTGTGTATTTTATTGTAATTTTTAATTTTGTACGTGTATTTTCTATCTCCTTTCACAAACCTTCATTTTTTGTTGAGTTATAGCCACATTTAGGAAAACACTCGTATTTGAGATTTTGAGGGCCATCAATCAATTTTGGTGACTACAATTGTGGATTGCACTATAGTTGTCCATTATGTATGTGTATTTTCTATCGCCTTTCGTGAACCTTCATTTTTTGTTGAGTTATAGCCGCATTTAGGGAATCGCTCGTGATACAATTTTCGTGGGCCATCAATCAACTTTGGTCAATACAATTGTGATTAAATTGTAGTTCTGCATTACAAAGGCTATTTTTCTATCGCTTTTCACAAACCTTCATTTTTTTTTGAGTTAGAGCCGCATTTACGATACCTCTCATGTTTGAGTTTTTGTGGGCCATCGATTAACTTTGGTGACTACGATTGTGGATTACACTATTGTTGTGTATACTCTAAGCGTATTTTCTATCACCTTTCGTGAACCTTCATTTTTCGTTGAGCTATAGCCGCACTTAGTAAACTGCTCGTGTTTGAGTTTTCGTGGGCCATCGATCAACTTAAGTGACTACGATTTTGGATTGCACTGTAGTTGTGCATTATGAATTGTAATTTTCTATCTCCTTTTGCGAACCTTCATTTTTTGTTGTGTTATAGCCGCATTTAGGAGACTGCTGATGTTTTAATTTTTGTGGGTCATTGATCAACTTTGGTGACTACGCTTGTGGATTACACTATAGTTGCGCATTCTATAACTTTATTTTCTATCGCCTTTCGCAAACCTTCATTTCTTGTTGAGTTATAGCCGCATTTAGGAAACTACTCATGTTTGATTTTTCGTTACCCATCTATCAACTTTGCTGACTACGCTTGTCGATTACACTGTAGTTGTGCATTCCATACACGTATTTTCTATTGCTTTTCACGAACCTTCATTTTTTAATGAATTATAGCCACATTTAGGAAACCGCTAATGTTTGTGTTTTTCTGGGCCATCGATAAACTTTCTTGACTACGATTGTGGTTTCTACTATACATTTGCACTCTATACACATATTTTAAATCGCCTTTCCCGAACCTTTAGTTTTTGTTGAAATATAGCAGCATTTAGGAAAATGCTCGTGTTTGAGTTTTTGTAGGCCATCTATCAATTTGGTTGTCTACGATTGTCGATTGCATTGTAGTTGTCCATTTTGTACTTATATTTTCAATCATCTTTCGTGAACTTCATTTTCTATTTAGTTATAGTAGCATTTGAGAAATCGTTGTGATTGAGTTTTCATGGGCCATCGATTAACTTTGTTGACTACAATTGTGGATTGCACTGTAGTTATGCGTTATGAATGCCAATTTTGTATCGCCTTTTGCGAAACTTCAGTTTTTGTTGAGTTATCGCTGTATTTACTAAATCGCTTGTGTTTAATTTTTTGTTGGCCATCAATCAACTTTGGTGAATACACTTGTGGATTACACTATAGTTGTGCATTCTATACATGTATTTTCTATCGCCTTTGACGAACCTTCATTTTTTGTTGAGTTATAGCCACATATAGCAAACCGTTCAAGCTTGAGTATTCGTGGGCCATCGTTAAACTTTGGTGACTATGCCTGTGGATTACATTGTAGGTGTGCAATCTATACGTGTATTTTCTATCATCTTTTTGCAAACCTTCATTTTTTGGTAAGTTATAGCCGCATTTAGGAAACCGTTCGTGTTTGAGTTTTCGTAAACCATCGATGAATTTTGGTGACTACGAATGAGGATTGCACTATAGTTGGTCCATTTTGTACATGTATATTATATTGCCTTTTGTAAAGCTTCATTTTTTAGTGATTTATAGCCGTATTTAGGGAATCGCTCATGTTTGAGTTTTCGTGGGCCATCGATCAACTTTGGTGACTATGATTGTGGATTGCACTTTAGTTTACCATTTTGTATGTGTATTTTATATCGTCTTTCGTGAACCTTCATTTCTTTTTTAGTGATAGGACCATTTAGCAAACCGCTCGATTTTGAGTTTTCGTGGGTCATAGATCAACTTTTGTGACTATGCTTGTGGATTACACTATAGTTGTGCATTCTATAGGTGCATTTTCTATTGCCTTTTGCGAACCTTCATTTTTTGTTTTAGTTATAGGCACATTTATGAAACCGATCATGTTTGAGTTTTTGTGGGAAATATCAACTTTGGTGACTACGATTGTGGATTACACTATAGTTGTCATAATGATGTGTTTGTTTCAGCTTTGAGATACATCAATTATTTGTTTGAAGTAATTTTCAAACTTGTTTATTTAGTGTGTTTTAGCATCCACTAGTTTTAAGTGTGTGTTGAACATTTATATACTTATTTTGTATGTTTAATCTTCGATACTTTGGGACTCACTTTGTCTACATTTGTTGTTTTTATGAAGTGTGTTTGAGCATTGTCATAAATTAATTGTTTCTTTGTGTGTGTGTTTGAGCATTGGCATAAATCAATTGTTTGTCATGTCCCTGAAATCGTGGCATTCTAGATAGTAGAGAAACACAATTAAAGCAGTTATCCATTTGATTGTCCAAAACAGTCTTATAATCGTGAATATTATTAATAACATAGTAGATATTAAAGTATATAAAATACAAAATATAAACATAAAACAATATTGTAATTACAACTATAATGGATAATATGATATTCATATGAAAATCTAAATAATTAAATACAGATGGAAATTATGAAACAATACTAAATAAACAAATGGAAAATACAACATTATAAATATTAGAATATGAATGCTAAACCATTTCAATTTTTAATATTATTACAATTATCTTAGATAACATTGTAATAATACCATCAATCTTATCAAGTGAATTATTCAACTGGACTTTATCGTGAGCCACCTGTTGGCGAGTTACATGAGCACTGATTCATTAATAAAGCGATAGTATCATGATTAAGTATTTTGGGTGAGTCATATATGCACTTGGGTAAGATATTGCCGCCATATATGTGGAGATAAAATAGTCGACTATATTAAGGTAGGGGACAATCAAGAAAAGAACGATGAAAAGCAATGACTCAGAGAATTACGAAATCATACTTGTGCTCATGGAGACTATGATTGAGTTTTTGTGGGTCATTAATCAACTTTAGTGACTATGATTGTGGATTGTACTGTAGTTTTGCATTCTACAATTGTATTTCCTATCACTTTTTGCAAACCTTCATTTTTTATTTTGTTATAGCCGCATTCAGGAAACCGCTCATGTTTGAGGTTTTCTGGGCCATTGATCAACTTTGGTGATTACGATTGTCGATTACACTGTAATTGTGCATTCTATTCGATTGTGGATTGCACTATAGTTTTCCATTCTGTACACGTATTTTCTATCCCCTTTCATGAATGTTCATTTATTGTTGAGTTATAGCCGCATTTATGAAACCGCTCAAGTTTTAGTTTTCATGGCCCATCGATAAACTTTGGTGACTACGCTTGTTGATTACATTGTAGTTGTGCATTTTATATTCATATTTTCTATTGCCCTTTGCGAACCTTCATTTTTTGTTTAGTTATTGCCGCATTTAAGAAATCGCTTTTGTTTGAGTTTTTATGGCCATCGATCAACTTTGGCGACTAAGATTGTGAACCTTCCTTTTTTGTTGTGTTATAACTGTATTTAGGAAAACCCTCATGTTTGAGTTTTTGTGGTCCATCAATCAACTTTGGTGACTACGATTGTGGATTGTACTGTAATTGTACATTTTTTTATGTATATTTTTAATCACCTTTCACGAAACTTTATTTTTTGTTGATTTATACCCGCATTTAGGAAAACGCTCGTATTTGAGTTTTCGTGGGCCATCGATCAACTTTGGTGACTACGCTTGTGGATTACACTGTACTTGTGAATTTTATACGCGTATTTTCTAACATCTTTTCTGAACCTTCATTTTTTATTCTTTTATAGCCACACCTGCTCATGTTTGAGTTTTCGTGGGCCATTGATTAACTTTGGTGATTGCAATTGTGAATTGCATAGTAGTTTTGCATTATAAACTCTAATTTTCTATCCCCTTTCAAGAACCTTCATTTTTTGTTGAGTTATAGCCACATTTAGGAAATCGTGTTTATTTGAGTTTTTGTGGGCCATCATTCAACTTTGGTGACTACGATTGTGGATTATACTATGGTTGTGCATTATGTATGCATATTTTAAATCTCCTTTCACGAACCTTGATTTTTTGTTGAGTTATAGTTGCATTTAGGAAAATGCTCATGTCTGAGTTTTCGTGGGCCATCAATTAATTTTGGTGACTACGATTGTGGATTGCACTGTAGTCGTCCATTCTGTACATGTATTTTACATCGCCTTTCATGAACATTCATTTTTTGTTGTGTTATAGCCACATTTAGGAAACCGCTTGTGTTTGAGCTTTCGTGGGGCATCGATCAACTTTGGTGACTATGGTTGTGGATTGCACTATAGTTTTTCCATTGTGAATGCTTATTTCTATCATCTTTCGTGAACCTTAATTTTTATTTGAGTTATAGCTGCACCTAGGAAACCGCTCGTGTTTGAGGTTTTGTGGGTCATCGATCAACTTTGGTTATTACACTTGTGGATTACACTATAGTTATGCATTCTATACGTTTATTTTCTATCGCTTTTCATGAATCCTTATGTTTTTTTGAGTTATAGCAACATTTAGGAAACCGCTTATGTTTGAGTTTTTCTGGGCCATTGATCAACTCTCATGACTACGATTGTGGATTGTATTGTAGTTATGCATTTTGTACGCATATTTTTAATCGCCTTTCACGAACCTTAATTTTTTGTTGAGTTATTGCCACATTTATGAAAATGCTCGTGTTTGAGTTTTTGTGTGCAATCGATGAACTTTGGTAAGTATGATTTCAAATTGAACTCTAGTTGTCCATTCTGTACACAGATTTTCTATCACCTTTCATGGACCTTATCTTTTTGGTGAGTTATAGCTGCATTTAGAAAGCCACTAGTGTTTGAGTTTTTGTGCATTATTCATCAATTTTGGTGACTACGTTTGTGGATTGTACTGTAATTATCCATTCTGTATGCGGATTTTCTATCTCCTCTTTTGAACCACTTTTTTTGGTGAGTTATAGCTACATTTAGGAAACCATATTTGAGTTATCATGGGCCATTGATCAATTTTATTGACTACGATTGTGGATTGCATTTCAGTTGTCCATTTTTTACTCCTATTATCTATCACCCTTCTTGAATCTTATTACACTGTAGTTGTGCATTCTATATGCGTATTTTCAATCGCCTTTCGCAAATCTTCATTTTTTGTTGATTTATAGTTGTACTATTGTTGTTCATTCTCTATGCATATTTTTAATCGCCTTTCATCATCCTTCATTTTTTATTGACTTATAGCCGCATTTAGGAAAATGCTCATGTATGAGTTTACGTGGGCCATAGATAAACTTTAGTGACTATGATTATGGATTATATTGTAGTTGTGCATTCTATACGTGTATTTTCTATCGCCTTTTGCAAACATTCAATTTTCATTGAGTTATAGCTACACTTATGAAACCACTCGTGTTTGAGTTTTTGTGGGCCATTGATCAACTTTGGTAACTATGATTTTTGTTTGCATTGTAGTTGTCCATTATGTACGCATATTTTCTATCGCATTTCTTGAACCTTCATTTTTTGTTGAGTTATAGCCGCATTTAGGAAAACACTCAAGTTTTAGTTTTCGTGGGCCATTGATCAATTTTGGTGACTACACTTGTGGATTACACTGTAGTTGTGCATTCTATATGCGTATTTTCTATTCCCTTTTGCAAACATTCATTGTTTGTTGAGTTATAGCCATATTCATGAAACCGCTCATGTTTGAGTTTTTTTGGGCCATCTATCAACTTTGATGACTACGATTGTGTATTGTAGTAAAGTTGATCATTCTGTAAGCATTTTTTTTGTTTTCCTTTTACAAACCTTCATTTTTTGTTGAGTTCTAGCCGCATTTAGGAAAATGCTTTAGTTTCATTTTCGTGGGCCATCGATCAACTTTGGTCACTACGCTAGTGGATTGTACTGTAGTTGTGCATTCTATACGCGTATTTTATATTGCTTTTCGTGAACCTTCATTTTTTGTTGAATTATAGCTGCATTTAGGAAACCGCTCCTATTTGAGATTTTTTGGGCAATCAATCAAGTTTGGTGACTAAGATGTTTCATTGTACTGTAGTTTTCCATTTTGTACGCAATTTTTTTATCGCCTTTTGATGAACCTTCATTTTTTTGTTGAGTTAATAGCCACATTTAAGAAAACGTTCCTTGAGTTTTCGTGGACCATCGATCAACTTTGGTGACTACGCTTGTGGATTACACTGTAGTTGTGCATACTATAAGCGTATTTTCTATTGCTTTTCGTGAACCTTCATTTTTTGTAGAGTTATAGCCGCATTTAAGAAACCACTCATGTTTGAATTTTTTTGGGCCATCGATCAACTTTGGTGACTACAATTGTGGATTGCACTATAGTTGTGCATTCTATAAACGTATTTTCTATTGCCTTTGGTGATCCTTCATTTTTTCTAGAGTTATAGCCGCATTTAAGAAACTGCTCATGTTTGAGTTTTTTTGGGCCATCGATCAACTTTGGTGACTAAAATTATGGAGTGCACTATAGTTGTGCATTTTGTACGCATATTTTTAATTGCCTTTCATAAAAAAACATTTTTTGTTTAGTTATAGACACATTTAGGAAACCACTCATGTTTGTGTTTTCGTGTGCCATTAATCAACTTTGGTTAGTACGATTGTGGATTACATTGTAGTTGTACATTCTATACACGTATCTTTTATTGCCTTTGACAGACCTTCATTTTTTGTTGACTTATAACCGCATATTGGAAACCTCCCATGTTTGAGTTTTTATAGGCCATCAATCAACTTTGGTGACTACGATTGTGGATTGTACTATAGTTGTGCATTTTGTACCCATAGTATTAATTGTTGTTCACGAACCTTCATTTTTTGTTGAGTTATAGTAGCTTCTAAGAAAATGCTCGTGTTGGAGTTTTTGTGGGCCATCGATCAACTTTGGTGACTGTGATTGTGGATTACACTGTAATTGAGCATTCTATACGCGTATTTTGCATTGCCTTTCGCGAACGTTCATTTTTCGTTGAGTTATAACCACACATACAAAACCACTTTTGTTTGAGTTTTTTCGTGGGCCATCGATCAACTTTGGTGGCTACGATTGTGGATTACACTATAGTTGTGTATTCGATAAGCATATTTTCTATCGCCTTTCACGAAACTTAATTTTTCATTTAGTTATAGCTGCATTTAGGAAACCCTCACGTTTGAGTTTTCATGGGCAATCAATAAACTTTGGTGACTACGATTCTAGATTGCACCATAGTTATCCAATATGTACGAGTATTTTCTATCGTTTATTGCGAACCTTCATTTCTCATTGACTTATAGCCACATTTAGGAAATTGCTCGTGTTTGAGTTTTCGTAGGCTATCAATCAACTTTGGGGACTACAATTGTGGATTGCACTGTAGTATTTCATTCTATATATGTATTTTCTATTGTCTTTTGTGAACCTTTATTTTTTGTTGATTTATAGCCGCATTTGGGAAACCACTCATGTTTGAGTTTTCGTGGGCCATCGCTGAACTTTGGTGATTATGCTTGTGGATTACACTATAGTTGTGCATTCTATATGCGTGTTTTCTATTTCCTTTTGTGAGCCTTCATTTTTTTTTAGTTATAGCCGCTTTTAGGAAACCAATTATGTTTGAGTTTTTGTGGGCCATTAATCAGCTTTGGTGACTGCAATTGTGGATTGTAGTGTTACACTATACTTGTGCATTCTATATGTGTACTTGCTATTGCCTTTCACGAACATTCTTTTTTTGTTGAGGTATAGCTGCATTTAGGAAACCACTCGTGTTTGAGTTTTCATGGGCAATCGGTTAACTTTGGTGACTAGAATTGTGGATTGAACTGTAGTTGTCTATTCTATATGCATATTTTCTATCGCCTTTTGTGAACCTTCATTTTTTGTTGACTTATAGCCGCATTTAGGAAACTGCTCATGTTTGAGAATTCATGGGCCATCAATCAACTTTGTTGACTACGATTTTGGATTGCATTGGAGTTGTGCATTATGAACTCTAATTTTCTATTGCCTTTCACGAACCTTCATTTTTTGTTAAGTTATAAGCCCATTTAGCAAACCGCTCGTATTTGAGTTTTTTTGGGACATCAATCGAGTTTGGTGACTATGCTTCTGGATTACACTGTAGTTGTGCATTCTATATGCATATTTTCTATTGCCTTTCGCGATCCTTCATTTTTTTTTGAGTTATAGCTGCATTTAGGAAACCGTTCATGTTTGAGTTTTTATGGGCCATGAATCAACTTTGGTGACTATGATTATGGATTTTACTATAGTTGTGCATTGTATATGCATATTTTTAATCGCCTCTGATGAACTATCATTTTTTGTTTAGTTATAGTCACATTTAGGAAAACGCTCATGTTTGAGTTTTCATGGCCCCTTGATAAACTTTGGTGAATGCAATTTTACGATTGCACTATAGTACTCCATTTTGTATATGTATTTTCTATTGCCTTTTGAGAACCTTTATTTTTTGTTTAATATAGCCGCATTTCGAAAACCTTCATTTTTCGATGAGTTATAGTTGAGTTATAGTCGCATTTAGGAAAACGCTCATGTTTGAGTTTTCATTGGCCCTTGATAAAATTTGGTGGATGCAATTTTGTGATTGCACTGTAGTACTCCATTTTGTATATGTATTTTCTATTGCCTTTCAAGAACCTTCATTTTTTGTTTAATATAGCCGCATTTCAGAAACCACTCATGTTTGAGTTTTCATGGGCCATCGATCAACTTTCGTGACTACGATTGTGGATTAGACTATAGTTGTGCATTCGATATGCGTATTTTGTAACGCCTTTCACGAACCTTCATTTTTCGTTGATTTATTGTTGCACTCAGGAAACTGCTCGTGTTTGAGCTTTTGTGGGCCATCGATAAAATTTGGTGACTACAATTGTGGATTGTACTATAGTTTTCCTTTCTGTACATTTATTTTCTATAGCCTTTTTGAGAACCTTCATTTTTGTTGAGGTATATCCGCATTTAGGAAACTGCTCGAGTTTGAGTTTTTGTGGGGCATCGATCTACTTTGGTGACTACGCTTCTAGATTACACTTGTGCATTCTATACTTAACTTTTGTATCACCTTTCGTGAACATTCATTTTTTGTTCAGTTATAGCTGCATTTAGGAAACTGCTCAAGTTTGAGTTTTCATGGGCCAACGATCAACTTTGGGGACTATGCTTGTGGATTACACTGCAGTTGTGCGTTGTATACATGTATTTTCTATCGATGTTTGCGAACTTTCCTTTTTTGTTGAGTTATAGTTGCATTTAGGAAACCTCTCATGTTTTAGTTTTTTTGGGCTATCGATCAACTTTGGTGACTACAATTGTGGATTGCACTGTAGGTGTCCATTATATACGCGTACTTTCTATCGCCTTTCGTTAACCTTCTTGTTTTGTTGAGTTATAGGCACATTTAGGAAACCACTCGTGTTTGAGTTTTTCGTGGGCCATCGATCAAGTTTGGTGAGTACGATTGTCGATTACACTATGGTTGTGCATTCTATAAACGTATTTTCTATTGATCAACATTGATGACTGCAATTGTGTGTTACACTTTAGTTGTGCATTCTATACGCGTATTTTCTATCGCCTTTCTGAAACCTTCATTTTTTGTTGAGTTATAGGCAAACCTAGGAAACCACTTGTGTTTGAGTTTTCATGGACCATCAATCAACTTTTGTTACTGTGATTGTGGATTGCCCTATAGTATTGCATTCTATACCTGTACATAAAAAAACACTCGTGATTGTGTATTTTCTATCGCCTTTTGCAAACCTTCATTTTTTGTAGAATTATAGCCGCCTTTAAAAAAATGCTCATGTTTGAGTTTTAATGGCACATCAATCAACTCTAGTGACTCTGATTGTCGATTAAACTGTATTGTGCATTCTACCCACGTATTTTCCATTGCCTTTTGTGAACTTTCATTTTTCATTGAGTTATAGCCATAGTTAGGAATCTGCTTGAGTTTAAGTTTTTGTGGGCCATCAGTCAACATTGGTAACTACATTTGTAGATTACACTATTGTTGTGCATTCTATATGCGTATTTTCTATCAGTTTTCACGAACCTTCATTTTTTGTTGAGTTATAGCCACATTTAGGAAACCACTTGTGTTTGAGTTTTTGTTTGCTATCAATCAACTTTGGTGACTACGATTGTGGATTACGTTGTAGTTGTGCATTCTATAGACATATTTTCTATTGCCTTTCACGAACCTTCATTTTTTGTTTAGTTATAGCCACATTTAGGAAATAGCTCTTCTTTGAGTTTTCGTTGGCCATCACTCAAGTTTGCTGACTATGATTGTGGATTTTATTGTAGTTGTGCATTCTGTATGCATATTTTTAATCACCTTTCACAAACCTTCATTTTTTTTGAGTTATAGCCTTATTTAGGAAAATGCTCGTTTTTAAGTTTTCGTGTGTCGTCCATAAACTTTGGTGACTACAATTGGGGATTACACTATAGTTATGCATTCTATACATGTATTTTCTATCACCTTTCATGAACCTTTATTTTTCATTGAGTTATAGCCGCATTTAGGAAACTGCTCGTGTTTGAGTTTTCGTGGGCCATCGTTGAACTTTAGTGACTACGATTGTTCGTTACACTATTTTTTTGCATTCTATATGCATATTTTCTATCGCCTTTTGCAAACATTTATTTTTTGTTGAGTTATAGCCGCATTTAGGAGACCGCTTGAGTTTGAGTTTTCGTGGGCCATCAATCAACATTGATGACTATGCTTGTGGATTACAATGTTGTGCATTCTATACACGTATTTTCTTTCACCTTACGTGAACACTCGTGTCTATGTTTTCATGGGCCATTGATCAACTTTAGTGACTACGATTGTGGATTACGCTGTAGTTTTGTATTCTACATGTGTATTTTCTATTGTCTTGCGCAAACCTTTTATTTTTTTTAGTTATATTTGTATTTATGAAACCGCTTGTGTTTCAGCTTTTGTAACTACGATTGTGGATTGGATTGTATTTGTCCATTTTGTACACATATTTTCTATCGCCTTTCATAAACCTTACTTTTCTATTGAGTTATAGCCACATCTAAGAAAACCGCTCATGTTTGAATTTTCGTGTGCCATCGATCAACTTTGGTAACTATGATTGTGGATTACACTGTAGTTGTGCATTCTATATGTGTATTTTTTATCGCCTTTTGCGAACCTTCATTTTTTGTTGAGTTACCTGAGCTTATGAAACCGCTCATACTTGGGTTTTCGTGGGCCATCAATCGACGTTGGTGACTACGATTGTGGATTGCACTATAGTTGTTCATTCTCTACGTGTATTTTTTATCGCCTTTAACGAACATTCAATTTTTGTTGAGTTATAGCCGCATTTAGGAAACTGCTCATCTTTAAGTTTTCATGGGTCAGTGATTAACTTTGGTGATTACGATAGTGGATTGTACTATCGTTGTGTATTTTGTACGCATATTTTTAATTGCCTTTCATGAACCATCATTTTTTGTTGAGTCATAGCCATTTTGAGGAAATCCCTCGAGTTTGAGTTTTCTTGGGCCTTTGATCAACTTTTTTTACTACACTTGTTGATTACATTGTAATCATGCATTCTATACGTGTATTTTCTACCGCCTTACGCGAACCTTCATTTTTCATTGAGTTATACCCACACATAGGAAACCGCTCATGTATGAGTTTTCCTGCAACATCGATCAACTTTGGTGACTATGATTGGTGATTGCACTGTAGTTTTCCACTCTATACACATTTTCTATTGCCTTTTGTGAACCTTCTTTTTTTGTTGAGTTATAGCTGCATTTACGAAACCGCTCGAGTTTGAGTTTTCATGGGCCATAGGTCAACTTTGGTGACTAGGATTGTAAACCTTCCTTTTTTGTTGAGTTATAGGTGCATTTAGGAAACTGCTCATGTTTGAGTTTTTGTGGGCCATCAATCAACTTTTAATCACCTTCCTTTTTTATTTGAGTTATAGCCGCATTTAGGAAACCGCTCGTGTTTGATTTTTTGTCGGCCTTCGATCAACTTTGGTGACTACGCTTGTGTATTGCGCTATAGTTATGCATTCTATATGTGTATTTTCTATCGTTTTTCGTGAACCTTCATTTTTTGTTGAGTCATGGCCATGTTTATGAAAATAGTCATGTTTGAGTTTTCGTGTGCTATCGATCAACTTTGTTGACTACCATTATGGATTGAACTGTAGTTGTCCATTCTGTACGCGCATTTTCTATTGCCTTTTGTGAACCTTCTCTTTTTGGTGAATTATAGCTACATTTAGGAAACAACACGTGTTTGAGTTTTTGTGGGCCATTGATCAATTTTAGTGATTATAATTGTGGATTGCATTGTAGTTGTGCATTATAAACGCTAATACATTGTAGTTGTCCATTCTATATGCGTATTTTCTATTGCCTTTCACGAATCTTCATTTTTTGTTGACTTAGAGCCACATTTAGGAAATCACTCATGCTTGAGTTTTTGTAGGCCATCAATCAAGTTTAGTGACTACGATTGTGGATTGTGCTGAAGTTGTGCATTTTGTACACATATTTTTAATCGCATTTAACAAACCTTTATTTTTTGTTGCGTTATAGCCGCATTTAAGAAAACGGTCGTATTTGAGTTTTCATGGGCCATTGATCAACTTTGGTGACTACGATTCTGGATTACACTGTAGTTGTGTATTTTATACATGTATTTTCTATC